>CM074721.1:13184794-13239189 GCA_037306005.1 Rhinophrynus dorsalis
TGTATCAATGCCTGCAGCACAGAATGCTCTGTATGCTGGATGCTATATTTTTTTTTACATTGTATCACTATCCCTGCTCTCTACAATCAGATGTGGGGATCTCGATGTCACTACATGTAAGTGTAAAAATCAAGTAATAAAAAGTATAGGGAATATGACTTTATGTACAATAAACTTTAAGAATGTGTGAAATCAAAATAAAAGGTTAGCATTCCTTTAAACCCAAGAACACAAAGAAAGAACAGCAGGAGTTAAATGCGGGGTCTGTCCCTGGAATTCAGGAATGGTTGGCAGGTATGACCGATTCCTTCTCTCCTGTCCTTCAGTTATAATCCAGGAGCTAATGAAGTGTGACGGTCTGGTAGTGTGTGAGATGGCATTAGTAAGTCCAGGAGGGGGGGGATGGAACTGATCCCTGTGGTCTGGAGGCACCAGACATAAAATTCACTACAGCAGTGATTGTGAGCCGACCTGGCTGGGACTGTAGGACACGCAGGACATACGCATTAATTAATGTGGAGTAATTCTCACACAAACCAACTGAGCCAGGGGTCTCAACATTTTCATTGACTTAAATGGGGATTTTAACCCCTTGAATCCTAGAAAGGTCACCAACGCATTACGTTGGAGACCTCTCTAACATTCAAGGTTTTAAAAGTCTCATTTAACTCAACGGGAATTCATATTTGTCCATTATGGTGCATTTGGTTCGCTTCAGAATGACTCCAGTTCATCACAGTGCGCCATATTTGTACCGGTAGGTTGCACGTGACGGATAGACATGACCTGCGGCAGTTCGCTGTGTTCACTTGCTGAGAGTCCCTTTCATCAAAATTCAAGGTCAGAAGAGGAACAACTCTGCCAATCAGACGCCAGGGTTTCACTTTCAGGTCTTAACCCACTGAGTGCCTGATGGGTTTTGAATGCATTGCAAAGCAATGACTTGCACACCTGACTTGTACTCAGTGGGTTAAAAATGCCCTCCTCCTTCTCCCCCCTTCTTCGCTCTGTGTCACCGAATTGTAGCTGATCATTTCCCTCCTGACTCATGATGATTCAGACCCCATTCCTACTGTTTCACTGAATATTCACTTCCCAATGATAAAACACACACGTACACACACACATATATACACACACATATCCACAAAAGACACATATATCCGCTCACACACACATCCACAAAAACACACACACATATATATATATATATATACACACACACACACTTATCCACACAAACACATATACACACACACACACACAGCTATCGAAACACAAATATATGTACATATCCACACCCAATCAAAGGGTTATAGTGCCTGAGCCGCTGACTGATTCACCTGTGTTCAAACAGATATACACTGAACACATGCACTGTTGGTAATGTCACTGTGCCGTCCTACAGAAGGAAATATAAATGCCCCACATTAAAATTGACACATGAGTACATTAACTCTTGGTAGCCCATAAGAGATTGGCTACCACTGGTTTAAAGGAACACTAACATTTCCATAAACCCCCATTTACCTTAATCTGGGAAAATATTCCTAAATAGCGTAAAAGCCCATGTACACGGGTGTATCCTATAATATATAAGGTCAGTGCAGTAGAGAGTGGCGGAACACAGCACTACATCTCCCATCATTCTGTGTGTTCAGGCAGTGTCTACTGCACATGACTGCCTGCAATCGGCCAGTCTCTACTGCAAATGACTGCATCGGACAAACATACATCTAGCCTTTTATATTATAGCATAGTCACTATTAATTGTGTGGGGCTTGGTTCCCCAAAATGAATGATTACTTAGTACTAGATATCACATACGCAAAAAAACAGCATGATTCTTTGTCGCTGGACTCCAGGACCCCAAACTCTCTCCAACTGTTAGCGTAACCCATTATCGTCTTGTGACATGCGTTTAAGACCGGTGACGGTCCTGGCACGTCGTGGAATTTTGGAAAGGCAGCGCAGCTCCGCGCCACTCTGCCGTCACGGAATTCATCGTAATGGAAAACTAAATGTGCTGTTGTCCTTAATGGCCGCCCTCTGCCGGATCGGGAGGCCATTAAGGGGTTAAAAATAAACTTCAGAGGGAGGAGTTTGGGGTCCTTGCATCCTGGAAAACTAATCCTGTCTGCCTCCTGGACCTGATAACAACTATTAATTAAACGTTCATTTTGCAGAACCAATCGACTGGGAATTGATTCATAGGAGACTAGTACATTAAAAATTATAACTTTATTGTCCGAGTGGCTCTAGGATGTAAGCTTACAAGACAACTAGGTTAGGCTGACCAGATCTCACCTTTAACCTCGGACACATAGGAAACAGCCATTGTTCAGTACTTCACTGAAGTCAAAGCAGTCCTGCGGTATGCATTTTTCCTATGCGTCCCTCACCTTTAAAGAGGAACTACCACCCCACAAAATCTTTATTTTAAACCAATCCCCATCTGGCGACTAGCTGCTTAGTAGCGCTAATCGCCAGAATTATTACCCGGTTTAACTGATTTACCACTTATTCCGAGGCTGACAGTAGCAGGAAGCATGGCTCCAAAAGGGACTGACAGCGCAGACGCACGGACATCACTATGGCAAGATGTCCGTGCTTCCTGCTACTGTCAGCATCGGAACAAGTTTAAAATCAGTTAAACCAGGTAATAATTCTGGCGACTAGCGCTACTAAGCAGCGAGTCGCCAGATGGGGACTGGATTAAAATAAAGATTTTGTAGGGTGGTAGTTCCCCTTTAAAGGTGAAGTCTGGTCAGCCTAAACTAGGTCTCTTATTCAGGCATAACAGGAATGAAGGCTGGATACACAATACATGACAGGTTATACACTCAAGCACATTATTTTAACATTTAAATTCGACTGGCAGCATATATTCTTATCAGTATGGACCATAATTCATTCCCTAGACTCTAGTAAAGTATCTTTGAAGTGGACTAGAAACTACAAAGAAGATTAATAAGGAGAGGTTTACCACCTCAGATCAGAACAATTTGGATTAGGTTAACCAGACTCCATTTTTAACCCTCTGAGTGCCAAAGGAGTACACAACGCATCATGCGTTGCGTACCCCTCTGGCACTCAAAGGGTTAACCGGGGGCACCTGAAAAATACATGCTGAAGGTCTGCTTTGACTTTAGGTCAGCCCTGGTCAAAAGGAGGGTCTGGTCAGCTTAATTTTGTCACATGAGGTGCAATTCAACAAGAGAGAGGAGCAGTTCTGGAACAATCCAGCTACAGCATGGAAAACAGATCTAAATTTAATTTGATTTAAATGGGGAGTTTAACTCCTTGAATGCTTGGCAATGCGCTTGAGACACCTCTGGCATTCGCGTGGTTAGAAGTTCTAATTAATCAATGGGAATTTTCAATTCTCCCCTATTTTCCAGTTGGTTGACTCCAGAATCCCACCCATGGTCCTGATTCTGAGCAACTTCCTTTCCCTGGGTTAGTAGTTGTTGGACGTCCAGTTGTTGAGGCCGTTGGCCGGTTGGGATGATGAGAGTTGTAGTCTCCAACAGATGGCGGTCCAACAACTGACTATCGCTGCCCCAGAATTTCTCCACTTTAAGTATCCTACCAACTGTGCTATTTCCATTTATCTCCTAATTCTGCAAACACGAGAGTTTAGTACATACCCCCCCGATAGATAGATATTCAGTGTCCAGTGCCACACAGAGCTACTAGAGTCATACAACCAACAGAGATATTCTGCTTTTATATTTGTTTATCAACAAAGGAGAGATCACAGCCAGTTCATGGCCAGATGAATCCTTAGAAGTGGGAGGGTTAAATTCCACTTAATCCATCAGACAGAGAAGGATTATAATTGGCCTGCGACTGGCAGGGAATTCAGATAATTATGGTGTAATAAAGACTAAAGCCAGGAGGGGTAACCTGTGGCTCTCCAGATGTTGGTGAGGTACAACTCTCATCATCCTCAACTAGCTGCTGGAAACTGTAATCCAACGACTGTGTGTTGTGTCACAGCTGTAGGACCGCTACCTGCGTGTTGTGTCACTGCTGTAGGACCGCTACCTGAGTGTTGTGTCACTGCTGTAGGTCCGCTACCTGCATGTTGTGTCACTGCTGTAGGACTGCTACCTGCATGTTGTGTCACTGCTGTAGGACCGCTACCTGCGTGTTGTGTCACTGCTGTAGGTCCGCTACCTGAGTGTTGTGTCACTGCTGTAGGACTGCTACCTGCATGTTGTGTCACTGCTGTAGGTCCGCTACCTGAGTGTTGTGTCACTGCTGTAGGACTGCTACCTGCGTGTTGTGTCACTGCTGTAGGACTGTTACCTGAGTGTTGTGTCACTGCTGTAGGTCCGCTACCTGAGTGTTGTGTCTCTGCTGTAGGTCCACTACCTGAGTGTTGTGTCACAGCTGTAGGACTGTTATCGGTGTGTCGTGTCACTGCTGTAGGACCGCTGCCTGAGTGGTACAATACTGGTACATGAATGTAGTATGTTTTGGGTACAGGACTAAATACACGTATGTATTATGTCTGGGTGCAGGACTAGGACAAGGATGTAGTTTGGGTACAGGACCAGGACATGGACGTAGTATGTCTGGGTGCAGAACTAGGACACGGATGTAGTATGTCTGGGTGCAGGACTAGGACATGGATGTAGTATGGTCTGGGTACAGGACTGGTACATGGCTGTAGTATGGTCTGGGTACAGGACTGGTACATGGCTGTAGTATGGTCTGGGTGCAGGACTGGTATATGTAGCATGTCTCAGTGCAGGACTAGTACATGGCTGTAGTATGGTCTGGGTGCAGGACTGGTATATGTAGCATGTCTCAGTGCAGGACTAGTACATGGCTGTAGTATGGTCTGGGTGCAGGACTGGTATATGTAGCATGTCTCAGTGCAGGACTAGTACACAGATGTAGTATGGTCTGGGTGCAGGACTGGTATATGTAGCATGTCTCAGTGCAGGACTAGTACATGGCTGTAGTATGGTCTGGGTGCAGGACTGGTATATGTAGCATGTCTCAGTGCAGGACTAGTACACAGATGTAGTATGGTCTGGGTGCAGGACTGGTAAATGTAGCATGTCTCAGTGCAGGACTAGTACACAGATGTAGTATGGTCTGGGTGCAGGACTGGTATATGTAGCATGTCTCAGTGCAGGACTAGTACACAGATGTAGTATGGTCTGGGTGCAGGACTGGTATATGTAGCATGTCTCAGTGCAGGACTAGTACATGGCTGTAGTATGGTCTGGGTGCAGGACTGGTATATGTAGCATGTCTCAGTGCAGGACTAGTACACAGATGTAGTATGGTCTGGGTGCAGGACTGGTATATGTAGCATGTCTCAGTGCAGGACTAGTACACAGATGTAGTATGGTCTGGGTGCAGGACTGGTATATGTAGCATGTCTCAGTGCAGGACTAGTACATGGCTGTAGTATGGTCTGGGTGCAGGACTGGTATATGTAGCATGTCTCAGTGCAGGACTAGTACACAGATGTAGTATGGTCTGGGTGCAGGACTGGTATATGTAGCATGTCTCGGTGCAGGACTAGTACACAGATGTAGTATGGTCTGGGTGCAGGACTGGTATATGTAGCATGTCTCAGTGCAGGACTGGTATATGTAGTATGGTCTGGGTGCAGGACTGGTATATGTAGCATGTCTCAGTGCAGGACTGGTATATGTAGTATGGTCTGGGTGCAGGACTGGTATATGTAGCATGTCTCAGTGCAGGACTGGTATATGTAGTATGGTCTGGGTGCAGGACTAGTATATGTTCTATGTTCTGGGTGCAGGACTAGTACACGGATGTAGTATGTTCTGGGTGCAGGACTGGTACATGTATGTAATATGTTCTGGGAACAGTAAACCCAGACCCATTAGTGAAGCAGACAGAGAGCATGAACGCAATAAGGAGAACAGGAACAATTCTTAAGAAAACCAACTGCACCACAGGGGACACATAAACATTACTGAGATCCCACTGATTAAACTGGGGCTTTTAACCCCTCGAATGTCAGAATTCTCCAGCGCAATGCTTCACAAAGAGTTACAGGGCTTTCTAGCTTTCAGTTAACAGTCCCATGTAAATCAATAGGGATTTAGTCTGTTTCTGACCCACAGGGTGCAGTTGGTTAGCTCGGGAATTGCTCCACTTTATCTTTATCTCACAGTAGGAGGAGAGGAGCGGGTCTTGTACTACACTCCAGGGAGTCATTGGTATATGTAGCATGTCTCAGTGCAGGACTAGTACACAGATGTAGTATGGTCTGGGTGCAGGACTGGTATATGTAGCATGTCTCAGTGCAGGACTAGTACATGGCTGTAGTATGGTCTGGGTGCAGGACTGGTATATGTAGCATGTCTCAGTGCAGGACTAGTACACAGATGTAGTATGGTCTGGGTGCAGGACTGGTATATGTAGCATGTCTCGGTGCAGGACTAGTACACAGATGTAGTATGGTCTGGGTGCAGGACTGGTATATGTAGCATGTCTCAGTGCAGGACTGGTATATGTAGTATGGTCTGGGTGCAGGACTGGTATATGTAGCATGTCTCGGTGCAGGACTAGTACACAGATGTAGTATGGTCTGGGTGCAGGACTGGTATATGTAGCATGTCTCAGTGCAGGACTAGTACACAGATGTAGTATGGTCTGGGTGCAGGACTGGTATATGTAGCATGTCTCAGTGCAGGACTAGTACACAGATGTAGTATGGTCTGGGTGCAGGACTGGTATATGTAGCATGTCTCAGTGCAGGACTAGTACATGGCTGTAGTATGGTCTGGGTGCAGGACTGGTATATGTAGCATGTCTCAGTGCAGGACTAGTACACAGATGTAGTATGGTCTGGGTGCAGGACTGGTATATGTAGCATGTCTCGGTGCAGGACTAGTACACAGATGTAGTATGGTCTGGGTGCAGGACTGGTATATGTAGCATGTCTCAGTGCAGGACTAGTACACAGATGTAGTATGGTCTGGGTGCAGGACTGGTATATGTAGCATGTCTCAGTGCAGGACTGGTATATGTAGTATGGTCTGGGTGCAGGACTGGTATATGTAGCATGTCTCAGTGCAGGACTGGTATATGTAGTATGGTCTGGGTGCAGGACTGGTATATGTAGCATGTCTCAGTGCAGGACTGGTATATGTAGTATGGTCTGGGTGCAGGACTAGTATATGTTCTATGTTCTGGGTGCAGGACTAGTACACAGATGTAGTATGGTCTGGGTGCAGGACTGGTATATGTAGCATGTCTCAGTGCAGGACTAGTACACAGATGTAGTATGGTCTGGGTGCAGGACTGGTATATGTAGCATGTCTCAGTGCAGGACTAGTACATGGCTGTAGTATGGTCTGGGTGCAGGACTGGTATATGTAGCATGTCTCAGTGCAGGACTAGTACACAGATGTAGTATGGTCTGGGTGCAGGACTGGTATATGTAGCATGTCTCGGTGCAGGACTAGTACACAGATGTAGTATGGTCTGGGTGCAGGACTGGTATATGTAGCATGTCTCAGTGCAGGACTGGTATATGTAGTATGGTCTGGGTGCAGGACTGGTATATGTAGCATGTCTCAGTGCAGGACTGGTATATGTAGTATGGTCTGGGTGCAGGACTGGTATATGTAGCATGTCTCAGTGCAGGACTGGTATATGTAGCATGTCTCGGTGCAGGACTAGTACACAGATGTAGTATGGTCTGGGTGCAGGACTGGTATATGTAGCATGTCTCAGTGCAGGACTGGTATATGTAGTATGGTCTGGGTGCAGGACTGGTATATGTAGCATGTCTCAGTGCAGGACTGGTATATGTAGTATGGTCTGGGTGCAGGACTGGTATATGTAGCATGTCTCAGTGCAGGACTGGTATATGTAGTATGGTCTGGGTGCAGGACTAGTATATGTTCTATGTTCTGGGTGCAGGACTAGTACACGGATGTAGTATGTTCTGGGTGCAGGACTGGTACATGTATGTAATATGTTCTGGGAACAGTAAACCCAGACCCATTAGTGAAGCAGACAGAGAGCATGAACGCAATAAGGAGAACAGGAACAATTCTTAAGAAAACCAACTGCACCACAGGGGACACATAAACATTACTGAGATCCCACTGATTAAACTGGGGCTTTTAACCCCTCGAATGTCAGAATTCTCCAGCGCAATGCTTCACAAAGAGTTACAGGGCTTTCTAGCTTTCAGTTAACAGTCCCATGTAAATCAATAGGGATTTAGTCTGTTTCTGACCCACAGGGTGCAGTTGGTTAGCTCGGGAATTGCTCCACTTTATCTTTATCTCACAGTAGGAGGAGAGGAGCGGGTCTTGTACTACACTCCAGGGAGTCATACTCACTGCGCAGATTGTCTCCTTCCAGAGGTGTCAGTGAAGGGATCCGCCGCCCGGCTCCGGGGGTATCAGTTATATCCTCCTGTGAGTGGGTACTGGGGGACACAGAGAGGTCCGGGTACTGGGGGCCACACAAACAATCCTGGTACTTTGGGGGGACACAAACAATCCTGGTACTGGGGCCCACACAGAGGGTCCGGGTTAAATCCTGGGGATACGGAGCTGTCCTCAGGTGGTCGGGGATAACCTCAGGGCGCAAAGGGTATCCTGGGGATGTGAGAGATCTGCAGGGCCCCGTTAGTGTCCTGGGGGTCCAAGGAATCGATCAGGGGTCTCAGCTATATCCCAGGGTTACGGCGGAGCCGCGCTGTGCTCCGTGGGCAGTATCCGAAGGTCCCGGAGGGTCCGGGAAGTTCCAGAGGAAGGAAAGTTCCAGCCACAGTGAATCAAAGCGAGGGGCGGGGGGTCCTGAGTTCATCTGAGCGGACAGACAGAGAGAGTCAGGGAGAGAGGTGAGAGACACGCCCCCTGTCACTGCCCGTACTGGAGAGCCAATCACATCCTGAATAGAGAGGACAGTACCCCTCCCGTAAGCACCGCCCCCTGAATAACCACCTCCCATGACCAGCCTACCTGCGAAACACACTTCCCTGGACCCTCCCACCTGTGCTAAACACACCCTGAGACCCGCCCACATGCAATAAACAAACCCCTTAGGAGGGTTCTACAAAGCACCTCCCAAAACCCGCCCCCTTGCCATAAATACCTCCCGGGACCCGCCCACCTTGACTGGTCTACGCTCAAAAACAAGACCGCCTGCGATAGACCAGCCGGGACACGCCCACCTACACTAAACACAACCTTTGGACCCTCCCACCTTCACTAGAGAAATCTCCAGAACCCTCCCACCTGCAGTAAACACCTCCCTATGACCCTCCCACCTGCTTAACACCTCCCTTGAACCCTCCCACCTGCAGTAAACACCACATTAAGATCCGCCCACCTTCCCTAATCACTTTTTCAAGACCCGCCCGCCTGCTGTTAAACACCGCCCAGGACCCGCCCACTTGTACTATATACACCTAGTCTGTGTACGAAATACTGCTCCGGACTCCTCCCCTGAGTTCTAAAACCTCCCTTGGATCCTCCCTCTTTACTACTACCTCCTCAGACTCCTCCCATCTGACCGAAGATATGTCTCCGGTTCTCCCTGCCCACTGCACTTACCCTGTTACCACCCTTATTACTAATACTCTCATCCAGCCCACTGTACCAGCCTCTTCACCCCTAGTCACATCCCTCTATACCACTACCTTCCCCTCTACTCCCCTGTATACTACCTCTATACCACTACCTTCCCCTCTACTCCCCTGTATACTACCTCTGTACCACTGCCTTCCCCTCTACTCCCCTGTATACTACCTCTGTACCACTGCCTTCCCCTCTACTCCTCTGTATACTACCTCTGTACCACTGCCTTCCCCTCTACTCCTCTGTATACTACCTCTATACCACTACCTTCCCCTCTACTCCCCTGTATACTACCTCTGTACCACTGCCTTCCCCTCTACTCCCCTGTATACTACCTCTGTACCACTGCCTTCCCCTCTACTCCTCTGTATACTACCTCTGTACCACTGCCTTCCCCTCTACTCCTCTGTATACTACCTCTGTACCACTACCTTCCCCTCTACTCCTCTGTATACTACCTCTGTACCACTGCCTTCCCCTCTACTCCTCTGTATACTACCTCTGTACCACTGCCTTCCCCTCTACTCCTCTGTATACTACCTCTGTACCACTACCTTCCCCTCTACTCCTCTGTATACTACCTCTGTACCACTGCCTTCCCCTCTACTCCTCTGTATACTACCTCTGTACCACTGCCTTCCCCTCTACTCCTCTGTATACTACCTCTGTACCACTGCCTTCCCCTCTACTCCTCTGTATACTACCTCTGTACCACTGCCTTCCCCTCTACTCCCCTGTATACTACCTCTGTACCACTGCCTTCCCCTCTACTCCTCTGTATACTACCTCTATACCACTACCTTCCCCTCTACTCCTCTGTATACTACCTCTGTACCACTGCCTTCCCCTCTACTCCCCTGTATACTACCTCTGTACCACTGCCTTCCCCTCTACTCCTCTGTATACTACCTCTGTACCACTGCCTTCCCCTCTACTCCTCTGTATACTACCTCTGTACCACTGCCTTCCCCTCTACTGCCCTGTATACTACCTCTGTACCACTGCCTTCCCCTCCGCTCCCCTGTATACTACCTCTGTACCACTGCCTTCCCCTCTACTCCTCTGTATACTACCTCTGTACCACTGCCTTCCCCTCTACTGCCCTGTATACTACCTCTGTACCACTGCCTTCCCCTCCGCTCCCCTGTATACTACCTCTGTACCACTGCCTTCCCCTCTACTCCTCTGTATACTACCTCTGTACCACTGCCCGAAGAAGGCATAGACCTCAGCAATCAGAATGTTGCGGGCACCAGGCAGGGGGTCGCATAGGGCAGCTAGGTCCCTGGTGTGCCGGCCCGGTCGCAGGTGCGACCCGTGCGACTCGTATTGTTACGCCACTGGTAAGACCTAACTCCCGCCTGCCAGTACAGTACAGTTTAAGAACAGATGTTATATATAAGTATTATTATTGACTTGATTAATAAATAAATTCATAATGTTCAGTAGCTGACAAACTATAATTCGCCATCGTTATCAATCACAAAAATTAATGCGTACTACCCTGAGTGCTCTCTATAGCAAAATAAAAGTTGGACTATCTCTTACACCGTGCATCAACTCACTGGGCTTTTGGCTAACAGGAAACATAGGCAGTTCTTAAAGCAGAAATATCACTTAGATGAAAGCCCCCCACAATTAACTTTGAGTAGAGCGGTAAGCATTGAAATCCTGTTATTATCTTTATTAAGTGCCGGCATTATTTAGAAATATAAGTTCTAAGGTGACTCACCACCAGACAACAGCGCAGACATCTTGCCGAAGAGGGATCTGTGCGTCTGCGCTGTCCATCCCTGTCTCCTCACTGATTGGCAAATAACCTAAGGGGGGGGTGTTGTATTGTACCGTATGGTACAGACAGGGACAGACAGCACAGGCATCATCTCGTGGTGAGTCTCATAAGAACTTATACTTCTAAATAATGGATCATAACAGGATCTCAACGCTTGCCGCTACAGTAAGAATTAATCGGGGGGGCACTTATATCTAAGTGATAGTTCCTCTTTAATGAGGATTTCACATTTGCAAAAGTGAATCCAAGGTGACAAGTCAACTTTCAATTATGTTTGTAATTCATTGAATGCTATGGAGATCGCGTGGCAATGCTTCAGTGATTTTTATAGCGTTAAAGGGATTTTAAAAAACTACAAAACATTTCAACCAATGGGACTTTACATCCACTTTCCATGGTGCAGCTGGTTTTCTGCAGAATATTTTCTTGATGAATACGGTCCTTCAAGGTTTGCAATGTCCTGCACATTGTGGGTTAATATGTGCTGCACGCCCTTCTACCACTCAGTGGGTTAATATGTGCTGCACGCCCTTCTACCACGCAGTGGGTTAATATGTGCTGCATGCTCTTCTTCCACTCAGTGGGTTAATATGTGCTGCATGCACTTCTACCACTCAGTGGGTTAATATGTGCTGCACGCCCTTGTACCACTCACTGGGTTAATATGTGCTGCACGCCCTTCTACCACTCAGTGGGTTAATATGTGCTGCACGCCCTTGTACCACTCACTGGGTTAATATGTGCTGCACGCCCTTCTACCACTCAGTGGGTTAATATGTGCTGCACGCCCTTCTACCACTCAGTGGGTTAATATGTGCTGCACGCTTTTGTACCACTCAGTGGGTTAATATGTGCTGCATGCCCTTGTACCACTCACTGGGTTAATATGTGCTGCACGCCCTTCTACCACTCAGGGGGTTAATATGTGCTGCACGCCCTTCTACCACTCAGTGGGTTAATATGTGCTGCATGCCCGTCTACCACTCACTGTGTTAATATGTGCTGCACGCACTTCTACCACTCAGTGAGTTAATATATGCTGCACACCCTTCTACCACTCAGTGAGTTAATATATGCTGCACGCCCTTCTACCACTCAGTGGGTTAATATGTGCTGCACGTCCTTCTACCACTCAGTGGGTTAATATGTGCTGCACGCCCTTCTACCACTCAGTGGGTTAATATGTGCTGCACGCCCGTCTACCACTCAGTGGGTTAATATGTGCTGCACGCCCTTCTACCACTCAGTGGGTTAATATGTGCTGCACGCCCTTCTACCACTCAGTGGGTTAATATGTGCTGCACGTCCTTCTACCACTCAGTGGGTTAATATGTGCTGCACGCACTTCTACCACTCACTGAGTTAATATGTGCTGCACACCCTTCTACCACTCAGTGGGTTAATATGTGCTGCACGCCCTTCTACCATTCAGTGGGTTAATATGTGCTGCACGCCCTTCTACCACTCAGTGGGTTAATATGTGCTGCACGCCCGTCTACCACTCAGTGGGTTAATATGTGCTGCACGCACTTCTGCCACTCAGTGGGTTAATATGTGCTGCACACACTTCTAACACTCACTGGGTTAATATGTGCTGCACGCCCTTCTACCACTCAGTGGGTTAATATGTGCAGCACACACTTCTAACACTCACTGGGTTAATATGTGCTGCACGCCCTTCTACCACTCACTGGGTTAATATGTGCTGCACGCACTTCTACCACTCAGTGGGTTAATATGTGCTGCACTCCATTCTACCACTCAGTGGGTTAATATGTGCTGCACACCCTTCTACCACTCAGTGGGTTAATATGTGCTGCACGCCCTTCTACCACTCAGTGGGTTAATATGTGCTACAACCCCTTCTACCACTCAGTGGGTTAATATGTCCTGCACGCACTTCTGCCACTCAGTGGGTTAATATGTCCTGCACGCCCTTCTACCACTCAGTGGGTTAATATGTACTGCATGCACTTCTACCACTCAGTGGGTTAATATGTCCTGCACGCCCTTCTACCACTCAGTGAGTTAATATGTCCTGCACGCACTTCTGCCACTCAGTGGGTTAATATGTCCTGCACGCCCTTCTACCACTCAGTGAGTTAATATGTGCTGCACGCACTTCTACCACTCAGTGGGTTAATATGTCCTGCACGCCCTTCTACCACTCAGTGGGTTAATATGTCCTGCACGCACTTCTGCCACTCAGTGGGTTAATATGTCCTGCACGCCCTTCTACCACTCAGTGGGTTAATATGTCCTGCACGCACTTCTACCACTCAGTGAGTTAATATGTGCTGCACGCACTTCTACCACTCAGTGGGTTAATATGTCCTGCACGCCCTTCTACCACTCAGTGGGTTAATATGTGCTGCACGCACTTCTACCACTCACTGGGTTAATATGTGCTGCATGCCCTTCTACCACTCAGTGGGTTAATATGTGCTGCACGACCTTCTAACACTCACTGGGTTAATATGTGCTGCATGCCCTTCTACCACTCACTGGGTTAATATGTGCTGCACGCCCTTCTACCACTCACTTAATATGTGCTGCACGCCCTTCTACCACTCAGTGAGTTAATATGTGCTGCACGCCCTTCTACCACTCAGTGGGTTAATATGTGCTGCACGCCCTTCTACCACTCAGTGGGTTAATATGTGCTGCATGCCCTTCTACCAATCACTGGGTTAATATGTGCTGCACGTATTTCTACCACTCAGTGGGTTAATATGTGCTGCACGCACTTCTACCACTCAGTGGGTTAATATGTGCTGCACGCCCTTCTACCACTCAATGGGTTAATATGTGCTGCACGCCCTTGTACCACTCAGTGGGTTAATATGTACTGCACGCACTTCTACCACTCACTGGGTTAATATGTGCTGCACACACTTCTACCACTCAGTGGGTTAATATGTGCTGCACGTACTTCTACCACTCAGTGGGTTAATATGTGCTGCACACACTTCTACCACTCAGTGGGTTAATATGTGCTGCAAGCCCATCTGCCACTCAGTGGGTTAATATGTGCTGCACGTCCTTCTACCACTCAGTGGGTTAATATGTGCTGCACGTCCTTCTACCACTCACTGGGTTAATATGTGCTGCACGCCCTTCTACCACTCAGTGGGTTAATATGTGCTGCACGCCCTTCTACCACTCAGTGGGTTAATATGTGCTGCACGCCCTTCTACCACTCAGTGGGTTAATATGTGCTGCACGTCCTTCTACCACTCAGTGGGTTAATATGTGCTGCATGCCCTTCTACCACTCAGTGAGTTAATATGTGCTGCACGCCCTTCTAACACTCACTGGGTTAATATGTCCTGCACGCACTTCTACCACTCAGTGGGTTAATATGTGCTGCACGCCCTTCTACCACTCACTGAGTTAATATGTCCTGCATGCACTTCTACCACTCAGTGGGTTAATATGTGCTGCACGCCCTTCTACCACTCACTGGGTTAATATGTGCTGCACGCCCGTCTACCACTCACTGGGTTAATATGTGCTGCACGCCCTTCTACCACTCAGTGGGTTAATATGTGCTGCACGCCCTTCTACCACTCAGTGGGTTAATATGTGCTGCATGCTCTTCTACCACTCAGTGGGTTAATATGTGCTGCACGCCCTTCTACCACTCACTGGGTTAATATGTGCTGCATGCCCGTCTACCACTCACTGGGTTAATATGTGCTGCACGCCCTTGTACCACTCAGTGGGTTAATATGTGCTGCACGCACTTCTACCACTCACTGGGTTAATATGTGCTGCACACACTTCTACCACTCAGTGGGTTCATTGCAGTTTGCTGATTGCTCTTTAGAGTCCAGGAAAGGTGTGGAGGACAGACTCTGCCTTGATACCAATGTGGCTAATTTACAGGTCCTCCCTTGCTGGGGACACACATCTCCTCCCCACAGGGAGACAGATTGGATGACAGTTTCAAGATAATTGAATTGCTAGATGGCACTTTCAAGTATTGGCAAGACAGTGAGGAGAAAATGCTTTTTATTAGCGTTGTCTATAATTGGGTTATATTGGAGAAAAAAAGATTCACCTATTTAGAACTTAAAGTGCAATTTTAGTGTTTTACTAAGTCTGATCCTTTGGGAATAGACTTAGTAAGAACAAAAAAGAAAGAAAAATACAGACGCTGTGCTGCCCACATTATCGATAGGGGTGGGGGGTTGATGAACCGAGTCCCTTGGCTGGAACACAACATGGAGGTCTGTGACGAGCGGCACACACTCCTGGGTTCTGTACACAGCAGGGGTGTCTGTAGACATTGTTCCGGGGGGGGGGGGCAAAACCATAATATGACCCCCCAGGCCAGCCCTTCCAGCACCTTTGTTTATATGGCGGAGGTATTTGTAGGGGGGTCAAGTGCTCCCCCTCCAGATGCCCATGATACACAGTTTCAGACCAGAAGCAGAGGGTCTATGGAGATTTCATTTCCCAGGACAAGAGACTGAACTGCATACCTCCCAACATTTCAAATGGCCAAAGAGGGACACTTTGTTTTGGGTGGTGTTACTGAGGGTGTGGCTTGTGGGCGGGGGCATTACCAAGAATTTAAAGGTGATTTCATGACCTATTGACATGTCTTTGTGTAATTTAATAAATGATTTAAGCAACACCAAAGTATTTTAATTACACATACTAATTTAAAAACACGTATAATAACGTTTAAGCAGACATTAATGTGAGTTTTATGGCTGTGGAGCAGTGTGATACACTTATATACACACCACACAGTCTGATCTCCTAAACACAGGGACACCAGGGTGATACACTTATATACACACCACACAGTCTGATGTCCTAAACACAGGGACACCAGTGTGATACACTTCTATACACACCACACAGTCTGATCTCCTAAACACAGGGACACCAGGGTGATACACTTATATACACACCACACAGTCTGATCTCCTAAACACAGGGACACCAGGGTGATACACTTATATGCACACCACACAGTCTGATCTCCTACACACAGGGACACCAGGGTGATACACTTCTATACACACCACACAGTCTGATCTCCTAAACACAGGGACACCAGGGTGATACACTTCTATACACAAAACACAGTCTGATCTCCTAAACACAGGGACACCAGGGTGATACACTTCTATACACAAAACACAGTCTGATCTCCTAAACACAGGGACACCAGGGTGATACACTTATATACATGCACCACACAGTCTGATCTCCTAAACACAGGGACACCAGGGTGATACACTTATATACACACCACACAGTCTGATCTCCTACACACAGGGACACCAGGGTGATACACTTCTATACACACCACACAGTCTGATCTCCTAAACACAGGGACAGGTGATACACTTATATACACACCACACAGTCTGATCTCCTACACACAGGGACACCAGGGTGATACACTTCTATACACACCTCACAGTATGATCTCCTAAACACAGGGACCCAGGGTGATACACTTATATACACACCACACAGTCTGATCTCCTAAACACAGGGACACCAGGGTGATACACTTCTATACACACCACACAGTCTGATCTCCTAAACACAGGGACACCAGGGTGATACACTTCTATACACACCACACAGTCTAATCTCCTAAACACAGGGACACCAGGGTGATACCCTTATATACACACCACACAGTCTGAACTCCTAAACACAGGGACACCAGGGTGATACACTTATATACACAAAACACAGTCTGATCTCCTAAACACAGGGACACCAGGGTGATACACTTATATACATGCACCACACAGTCTGATCTCCTAAACACAGGGACACCAGGGTGATACACTTATATACACACCACACAGTCTGATCTCCTAAACACAGGGACACCAGGGTGATACACTTATATACACACCACACAGTCTGATCTCCTAAACACAGGGACACCAGGGTGATACATTTATATACACACCACACAGTCAGATCTCCTAAACACAGGGACATCAGGGTGATACACTTATATACACACCACACAGTCAGATCTCCTAAACACAGGGACATCAGGGTGATACACTTATATACACACCACACAGTCAGATCTCCTAAACACAGGGACACCAGGGTGATACACTTATATACACACCACACAGTGTGATCTCCTAAACACAGGGACAACAGGGTGATACACTTCTATACACACCACACAGTCTGATCTCCTAAACACAGGGACACCAGGGTGATACACTTCTGTACACACCACACAGTCTGATCTCCTAAACACAGGGACACCAGGGTGATACCCTTATATACACACCACACAGTCTGAACTCCTAAACACAGGGACACCAGGGTGATACACTTATATACACACAACACAGTCTGATCTCCTAAACACAGGGACACCAGGGTGATACACTTATATACATGCACCACACAGTCTGATCTCCTAAACACAGGGATACCAGGGTGATACACTTACATACACACCACATAGTCTGATCTCCTAAACACAGGGACACCAGGGTGATACACTTATATACACACTACAGAGTCTGATCTCCTAAACACAGGGACACCAGGGTGATACACTTATATACACACCACACAGTCTGATCTCCTAAACACAGGGACACCAGGGTGATACACTTATATACACGCCACACAGTCTGATATCCTAAACACAGGGACACCAGGGTGATACACTTCTATACACACCACACAGTCTGATATCCTACACACAGGGACACCAGGGTGATACACTTCTATACACACCACACAGTCTGATCTCCTAAACACAGGGACACCAGGGTGATACACTTATATACACACCACACAGTCTGATCTCCTAAAAAGATGGACACCAAGGAGGGATTTGGGTCTCAAAGAGGGACTGTCCCTCCTAAAGAGGGACACTTGGGTGGTACGGGACTGAGATACTTCGGTCTTACAGTTACAGAAACAATAACCCTTTATTTTGACAAGTGCATAGTATATAAATTCAAATTCCCTCTACTTTTCGTTCTTTTATCTTCCATATTCACCTGCTTTTCTACACTTTTACTTTTCTGCCATCTGAATTTATTTCAGAGAGCTCTCTGTGTGGGTCTGTGAAAGCATACAGAGTACAACAAAGCAAAAAAGATTCAATGGGAAAAATCAGTGAAACGATGTAGAAAAACCACATAGACAGCATCGAGATCACTCAGTACTGCAGAGAGACATGAAGCATTGTAGGATTATCCTAGATTCCTCCATCAGATAAAAAAAACCCTGGATTAGGAAATTCAATGATTTTAAATCCAATGTACTGCCACTACTGGGACATCTTTAATTTAAAAGTTATAACAACTCAAACGTATTATTTTTAGATCAGCCGTGCTAACGGGTATCCTAAGGGCACTTTTATTTTAAAGGTATAGTAATACTTATGTTTAAAGATTTCTAAAACTGAAGAGATTAACCCTTTGAGTGCCAGAGTGGTACGGAATGCATTGCTTTGCAATGCATTCCGTACCACTCTGGCACTCAAAGGGTTAACAATATAAGTTGAATAACCTACCTCCCATCTCCCAGAACGTTATAGTTTGCAAGTTCGTATCATTTAAAGTCCGCCCTCCCCCCCCTTTCCCTGACGTCAGCGCTCTATGGGACAGAAGCGGATCCTGGTCATTTGACTCGCCGGCGGCTCTTCATCGGAGCCGAGACAGCACTATTTAGAATGAAATACTTCACTGGAACAGTCTACAAAGTGTACCTGGTTTTTAAAGGGATAAAAGCAGCTCTAATTAATCATCATAGTATTTGGACTTTGGAGAGTGTTATTTCAGTTCTGTCAGAGTTGTAGTACAAGAGTAATTCAATGATAAAGTATCCCCCTCCCCTTTTACTGATGTAACACTGCTCAGCCAGAGCAGCAAGACTGTCCAGATGGATCGCGGACAGGGACAATCTTCAGTGATCATAAGGAGAACCTGAAAAAGCTGTCAAGGGGGGCAGGGCTTTCATTGTTCTCATAGGAAGAAGATTGTCCCCTTCTATTATCTGTCTGGTCTATGGACTGGATTCCACATCTGAGAAGAGATGGCTTACACTAGGTAAAAGGGGCGGGAGGGGAAACTTTGCTTGTGAATATCTCTCAAACCATAAAGGTTTGAGAGATAACACTTATATCGTTCTTCATGTTTTTTTAATGCCTACAAAATAAAATAAAGATAAAATGAAGTATTGCTATCCCTTTAATGCAAAATCTCCACGCAATGCAAGTTTACTTCTTTCTCTCTGCATAAAAATACATTTAACCCTTCGAGCTCTAGAGAAGAATACAACACACGAGTTGGATAATTCTCCGGCATTCAAAGGGTTAACTTATATCTTTTAATTTAATACTCGCTTACATTACAACCAACCTGTTTTACCTTAAAGTGTTAGTAAAGTCTTGTATTAATAAAAAGTAATATTGAAGATATTAAAAAATTAAATCCATTGAGGCCAGTCCGATCTCTCATACCTTTATAGTCTGAGAGATATACGGTGATAAAGCCTCCCCCTCCACTTGCATTGACAGAAGGAGATCCCGGTCCCGGGACCGGCCGGCGGCTCTTCAGCAGAGCCAGAATACCACAATCTAAAAAGAAATACTTAATTGGAACGGTCTACAAAGTGTGCGTGCAAACCAGGGACACTTTGTAGACCGTTCCAATGAAGTATTTATTTTTAGATAGCGCTATTTCGGCTCTGCTGAAGAGCCGCCGCGAGTTGCACAACTCGAATCTCCTTCTGTCAGCTAGAGGGTGATGTCTGAGAAAGGGGAGGGGGGGGGGGACTTTATCACCGAATATCTCTCAGACTATAAAGGTTTGAGCGATCAGACTGGCATCAATCGATTTATTTTTTGAATATCTACAAATTAATATTACTTTTTATTAATACAAGACATTACTAACCTTTAAAAAAGGTGATTTCTCTTCTACATGAGCCGGTGTATAAAATATATTAACTCCCGTGTTAAATCCACGTTAAGTCAATTTCATTTTTAAGTTGAGATTTTGGTGGCATACTTTCTATCAAATTAGGATCAGACTTGCCAGTGATATCCCAGCACTTCAAATCAAAGCAGGTCCTAATAAATATCATTTTGTCTTATCATGATGGCTCTGAAGGTCCATGCTGGGAGGTACTGAGATTGATGAACTAAGGAAAGTGTTTTTCATCTGGGCTACAAAGATTTTAAATTTGGATTATTTGCTTGTGCTCTATCTATCTATCTATCTATCTATCTATCTATCTATCTATATATCTATCTCATATCTATCTATCTATCTATCTATCTATCTATCTATCTATCTCATATTGCTCTATCTATCTCATATCTATCTATCTATCTATCTATCTATCTATCTATCTATCTATCTCTAAGTATCTATCTATCTATTTATCTATCTATCTATCTATCTATCTATCTCATATCTATCTATCTATCTATCTATCTATCTATCTATCTAGCTCATATCTATCTATCTATCTATCTCATATCTATCTATCTATCTATCTATCTATCTATCTATCTATCTATCTCATATCTATCTATCTATCTATCTATCTATCTATCTATCTATCTCATATCTATCTATCTATCTATGTATCTATCTATCTATCTATCTATCTATCTATCTATCTATCTATCTATCTCATATCTATCTATCTATCTATCTATCTATCTCATATCTATCTATCTCATATCTATCTATCTATATCTATATCTATCTATCTATCTATCTATCTATCTATCTATCTATCTCATATCTATCTATCTATCTATCTATCTATCTGATTATACAGTACTGGGTACTACATAGGAGACGGGTGCACAATCCTGCTTTTTGGACCCCCTGCAGTGCATGTTATCCCGGTCTCCTCAGTTAAACCTAAGTGAACGTCATTAACCCCGGCAAATCCTTCATGCTGGATCACCTTTATACATCCTCCTATGTTTTCCTTGTATAACTAGCTGTAAGGATGCACATTACCCTTTAAGGCCCATCAGTCTGTCGCTGTGTTTTACTCTGTTTGCCCTGTGTGTACATACAAGACTTTGCAGCAGATAAATAAAGAACCTCTTATGGTTTCTGTGGAAACAGAAGGAGAATATCTTTTTCTTGCCAGTCTGCTCTTTGCTGTGAAACGCAGTGACATTCTCAGTAACAATGGGCAGTGAATCATCTTGTCTCTGCAGTTCACAGACTGCACTCCCCCCCGAGTCTCCTATAGTGGGGAGTTCAAACCTGTCCTCAGTGCACACACCTCAGCATTTTCAGCAGTGGCCCAACAAAAAATGATGTTCCCCCTATAAATTCTTTTGATGGATCCCCACTTCCCTAAGATGTAAAGGGTCCACTGGTAGTCACAGACCCACACATACACTGCCTGGCACCCCAGCCTTGTCCAACTGGTAGTCACAGACCCACACATACACTGTCTGACACCCCAGCCTTGTTCCACTTGTAGTCTCAGACCCACACATACACTGTCTGACACCCCAGCCTTGTTCCACTGGTATCACAGACCCACACATACACTGTCTGACACCTCAGCCTTGTTCCACTGGTATCACAGACCCACACATACACCGTCTGACACCCCAGCCTTGTTCCACTGTCCACTGGTAGACACAGACCCACACATACACTGTCTGACACCCCAGCCTTGTTCCACTGGTATCACAGACCCAAACATACACCGTCTGACACCCCAGCCTTGTTCCACTGTCCACTGGTAGTCACAGACCCACACATACACTGTCTGACACCCCAGCCTTGTTCCACTGGTATCACAGACCCACACATACACCGTCTGACACCCCAGCCTTGTTCCACTGATAGTCACAGACCCACACATACACTGTCTGACACCTCAGCCTTGTTCCACTAATAGTCACAGATCCACACATACACTGTCTGCCACCCCAGCCTTGTGACCTTGAACACCGGTAGCCACATAATCACACACACACACACACACACACACACACACACACACACACACACACACACACACACACACACGCTGTCTGCCATCCCAGCCTTGTTCCACTGTACACTCATAGCCACAGACCGACACATACACTGTCTGACACCCCAGCCTTGTTCCACTGTCCCATGGTAGTTACAGACCCACACATAGACTTTCTGACACCCCAGCATTTTTTCCACTGTACCCTGTTAGTTACAAAATGACACATCCCCAGCCTTGTTCCACTGGTAGTCACAGACCCACACATGCACTGCCTGACACCCTAGCCTTGTTCCACTGGTAGTCACAGACCCACACATACACTGTCTGACACTCCAGCCTTGTTCCACTGATAGTCACAGACCCACAAATACACTGTCTGACACCCCAGCCTTGTTCCACTGTCCACTGGTAGTCACAGACCCACACATACACTATCTTACCCCCAGACTTGTTCCACTGGTAGTCACAGACCCACACATCCTGTCTGGCACCCCAGCCTTGTCCCACTGATAATCATAGACCACACCTACACTGTTTGACACCCCAGCCTTGTTCCACTGGTAGTCACAGACCCACACATACACTATCTGACATCTCATCCTTGTTACACTGGTAGTCACAGACCCACACATACACTGTCTGACACCCCAGCCTTGTTCCACTGGTAGTCACAGACCCACACATACATTGTCTGACACCCCAGCCTTGTCCCACTGATAGTCACAGACCACACATACACTGTCTGACACCCTAGCCTTGTTCTACTGGTACTCATAGACCCACACATACACTGTCTGACACCCTAGCCTTGTTCTACTGGTACTCATAGACCCACACATACACTGTCTGACACCACAGCCTTGTTCCACTGGTAGTCACAGACCCACAAATACACTGTCTGACACTCCAGCCTTGTTCCACTGGTAGTCACAGACCCACAAATACACTGTCTGACACTCCAGCCTTGTTCCACTGGTAGTCACAGACCCACACATACACTGTCTGACACTCCAGCCTTGTTCCACTGGTAGTCACAGACCCACAAATACACTGTCTGACACCCCAGCCTTGTTCCACTGTCCACTGGTAGTCACAGACCCACACATACACTATCTTACCCCCAGACTTGTTCCACTGGTAGTCACAGACCCACACATCCTGTCTGGCACCCCAGCCTTGTCCCACTGATAATCATAGACCACACCTACACTGTTTGACACCTTAGCCTTGTTCCACTGGTAGTCACAGACCCACACATACACTATCTGACACCTCAGCCTTGTTCCACTGGTAGTCACAGACCCACACATACACTGTCTGACACCCCAGCCTTGTTCCACTGGTAGTCACAGACCCACACATACACTGTCTGACACTCCAGCCTTGTTCCACTGGTAGTCACAGACCCACAAATACACTGTCTGACACCCCAGCCTTGTTCCACTGTCCACTGGTAGTCACAGACCCACACATACACTATCTTACCCCCAGACTTGTTCCACTGGTAGTCACAGACCCACACATCCTGTCTGGCACCCCAGCCTTGTCCCACTGATAATCATAGACCACACCTACACTGTCTGACACCCCAGCCTTGTTCCACTGGTATCACAGACCCACACATACATTGTCTGACACCCCAGCCTTGTTCCACTGGTAGTCACAGACCCACACATACACTGTCTGACACCCCAGCCTTGTTCCACTGGTAGTCACAGACCCACACATACACTGTCTGACACCTCAGCCTTGTTCCACTGGTAGTCACAGACCACACATACACTGTCTGACACCCCAGCCTTGTTCCACTGGTAGTCACAGACCCACACATACATTGTCTGACACCCCAGCCTTGTCCCACTGGTAGTCAGACCCACACATACACTGTCTGACACCCCAGTCTTGTTCCACTGGTATCACAGACCCACACATACACTGTCTGACACCTCAGCCTTGTTCCACTGGTAGTCACAGACCCACACATACACTGTCTGACACCCCAGTCTTGTCCCACTGGTAGTCACAGACCCACACATACACTGTCTGACACCCCAGCCTTGTCCCACTGGTAGTCACAGACCCACACATACACTGTCTGACACCCCAGTCTTGTTCCACTGGTAGTCACAGACCCACACATACACTGTCTGACACCCCAGCCTTGTTCCACTGTCCACTGGTAGTCACAGACCCACACATACACTATCTTACCCCCAGACTTGTCCCACTGGTAGTCACAGACCCACACATACACTATCTGACACCTCAGCCTTGTCCCACTGATAGTCACAGACCCACAAATACACTGTCTGACACCCCAGCCTTGTTCCACTGTCCACTGGTAGTCACAGACCCACACATCCTGTCTGGCACCCCAGCCTTGTCCCACTGATAATCATAGACCACACCTACACTGTTTGACACCCCAGCCTTGTTCCACTGGTAGTCACAGACCCACACATACACTATCTGACATCTCATCCTTGTTCCACTGGTAGTCACAGACCCACACATACACTGTCTGACACCCCAGCCTTGTTCCACTGGTAGTCACAGACCCACACATACACTGTCTGACACCCCAGCCTTGTCCCACTGGTAGTCAGACCCACACATACACTATCTGACACCTCAGCCTTGTCCCACTGGTATCACAGACCCACACATACACTGTCTGACACCCCAGCCTTGTTCCACTGGTATCACAGACCCACACATACACTGTCTGACACCTCAGCCTTGTTCCACTGGTAGTCACAGACCCACACATACACTGTCTGACACCCCAGTCTTGTCCCACTGGTAGTCACAGACCCACACATACACTGTCTGACACCCCAGCCTTGTTTCACTGGTAGTCACAGACCCACAAATACACTGTCTGACACCCCAGCCTTGTTCCACTGATAGTCACAGACCCACAAATACACTGTCTGACACCTCAGCCTTGTCCCACTGGTAGTCACAGACCCACACATACACTGTCTGACACTCCAGCCTTGTTCCACTGATAGTCACAGACCCACAAATACACTGTCTGACACCCCAGCCTTGTTCCACTGTCCACTGGTAGTCACAGACCCACACATACACTATCTTACCCCCAGACTTGTTCCACTGGTAGTCACAGACCCACACATCCTGTCTGGCACCCCAGCCTTGTCCCACTGATAATCATAGACCACACCTACACTGTTTGACACCCCAGCCTTGTTCCACTGGTAGTCACAGACCCACACATACACTATCTGACATCTCATCCTTGTTCCACTGGTAGTCACAGACCCACACATACACTGTCTGACACCCCAGCCTTGTTCCACTGGTAGTCACAGACCCACACATACATTGTCTGACACCCCAGCCTTGTTCCACTGGTAGTCACAGACCCACACATACACTGTCTGACACCCCAGCCTTGTCCCACTGATAGTCACAGACCACACATACACTGTCTGACACCCTAGCCTTGTTCTACTGGTACTCATAGACCCACACATACACTGTCTGACACCCCAGCCTTGTTCCACTGGTACTCATAGACCCACACATACACTGTCTGACACCACAGCCTTGTTCCACTGGTAGTCACAGACCCACACATACACTGTCTGACACTCCAGCCTTTTTCCAAAGGTAGTCACAGACCCACAAATACACTGTCTGACACCCCAGCCTTGTTCCACTGTCCACTGGTAGTCACAGACCCACACATACACTATCTTACCCCCAGACTTGTTCCACTGATAATCATAGACCACACCTACACTGTTTGACACCCCAGCCTTGTTCCACTGGGAGTCACAGACCCACACATACACTATCTGACACCTCAGCCTTGTTCCACTGGTAGTCACAGACCCACACATACACTGTCTGACACCCCAGCCTTGTTCCACTGGTAGTCACAGACCCACACATACACTGTCTGACACTCCAGCCTTGTTCCACTGGTAGTCACAGACCCACAAATACACTGTCTGACACCCCAGCCTTGTTCCACTGTCCACTGGTAGTCACAGACCCACACATACACTATCTTACCCCCAGACTTGTTCCACTGGTAGTCACAGACCCACACATCCTGTCTGGCACCCCAGCCTTGTCCCACTGATAATCATAGACCACACCTACACTGTTTGACACCCCAGCCTTGTTCCACTGGTAGTCACAGACCCACACATACACTATCTGACATCTCATCCTTGTTCCACTGGTAGTAACAGACCCACACATACACTGTCTGACACCCCAGCCTTGTTCCACTGGTAGTCACAGACCCACACATACATTGTCTGACACCCCAGCCTTGTCCCACTGGTAGTCAGACCCACACATACACTATCTGACACCTCAGCCTTGTTCCACTGGTAGTTACAGAACCACACATACACTGTCTAACACCCCAGCCTTGTCCCACTGGTATCACAGACCCACACATACACTGTCTGACACCCCAGCCTTGTTCCACTGGTATCACAGACCCACACATACACTGTCTGACACCTCAGCCTTGTTCCACTGGTAGTCACAGACCCACACATACACTGTCTGACACCCCAGTCTTGTCCCACTGGTAGTCACAGACCCACACATACACTGTCTGACACCCCAGCCTTGTCCCACTGGTAGTCACAGACCCACACATACACTGTCTGACACCCCAGTCTTGTTCCACTGGTAGTCACAGAACCACACATACACTGTCTGACACCCCAGTCTTGTTCCACTGGTAGTCACAGACCCACACATACACTGTCTGACACCCCAGCCTTGTCCCACTGGTAGTCACAGACCCACACATACACTGTCTGACACCCCAGCCTTGTCCCACTGGTAGTCACAGACCCACACATACACTGTCTGACACCCCAGCCTTGTTCCACTGGTAGTCAGACCCACACATACACTGTCTGACACCCCAGCCTTGTTCCACTGCCCACTGTTAGTCATGGACCCACATATACACTGACACTCCAGCCTTGTTCCACTGTCCACTGGTAGTCATAGACCCACACATACACTGTGACACCCCAGTCTTATCCCACTGGTATCCTCAGAACCACACATTCACTGTTTGACACCCTTCCCCAGCCTTGTTCCCCTGACCACTGGTAGCCACAGATTCAACCAAATAGACGGACACCCCCTCCCATTACCTCTGTTTGAAACAGCATGTTTCTGTAGTTAATAGAACCCAGCGTTGTCCTCAGTTTCCGTCTGGAACCATGGAACTCCATTGGTACTTCTGGGTGCAAAAGTACTAAAAAAGAACTCGGTTTGCCCCAGAATTGCTCCACTTTGCTGTTATATATAAGCCCCAATGTCCTGTTTACTGTCACAACTGTGCTGAGCGTACGATGGTGAAATCAGGTGCTAGAATTGATTATTAGACCCTGTGCTGCATAACGCCAATTTACTAACTTACTTGTTCTAAAATTCCTCCCCTTAAAGCTCCCGAAACTGAGCAATGAATTTTTTACATCGCCCCACCGTATCCAAAAGAAACGTCACAAATTGGCATCTCTAGCATGTAAGGGGTTAAATGATCCTGAATCTGAACTGACCACAGCCAGATCACAGGGAAGACAGTGTCAGTTTACACACATAAACACCATGATAGCTTGTCCGAAAACCTACTGGCCCCGCCTGGCATTGTAGCCTTCTTCAGTCACACAGGTTGCCATTAGAGACCATCAACAAATCCCCATGAGTTTAAATGGGACATCGAGTTCCATGTGGAAATGAGAGATCATTAATCTGATTCCGGAACTGCAGAGATTGTCTAGAGAGAAGCCCCCATTTCATTATCAGCAACTGCAAGACAGTGAGTAACAATCTGCAGGGTTACATAGTAACTATTATTCATAATGCAGTTCTGTGGCCTATCAGCTGCTTAGTGAGTAAATAATGATTCCTATTGCTTTAACTGAGTAAGCAACACAGGGGTATGCAATGCATTGTGTTGTATACCCCACTGGTACTTAAGGGTTTAACTGGGAATCATTGGATCCTAGAGAGAGAGCTGCAACATATTTGCTTCACAATGGGAGAGATGCATTAAAGTGTTAGTAATGTCTGAAAAAAACTTTTTTGCATTTAGAAGAGGTTAAAAAGCTGATCTAAATGCAAAAAACCGTATCTCTCAAACCGCTCTAGTTTAAGAGATACGGGCGTTTAAAGTTTGATATCTCCTACTGACAGCTGTAAAGCTGTCAGCAGGAGATCCGTGTCGGTCGACACGCTGGCGCTTGAGATGTGCCGAGATCTCGTTACTTACACGGAATCCCTTCATTGTAATGGTCTAAAACGTGTGCCTAATGTTCAGGCACACATTTTAGACCATTCCAATGAAGGGATTCGTGGTAAATAATGAGATCGTGGCACTTCTCAATCACCAGCGTGTCGACCGACACGGATCTCCTGCTGACAGCTTTACAGCTGTCAGTAGGAGATATCAAACTTTAAACGCCCGTATCTCTTAAACCATAGCGGTTTGAGAGATACGGTTTTTTGCATTTAGATCAGCTTTTTAAGCTCTTCTAAATGCAAAAAAAGTTTTTTTTCAGACATTACTAACACTTTAAGGTGTGATAAAGAGATGATAAAGTGGAGATATCTTCCATGGCAGTGGTTTCAACCAGGGTGATCAGTTTAGGGTGATCCACGTTTTCAATGAAAGTTTTGAGAAAAATGTTGGCGTTCCTAATACATACTTACTAGTGTAAAAGTCTGTGTACACGGGCCAAGGTCAGGGTGATGTTAACCCTTTCAGTGCCAGATGGGTACCCCTCTGGCACTCAAAGGGTTAAGAGGCCAGTCCTGCTCTGCATCCCACCACCGACGCAGTCATGCGCAGTAGAGACTGCCCGATAGCACAGAATGCTCCCAGCACAGAACTCCCAGCATTCAGTGCATTCGGGCAGTCTCTACTGCGCATGATGGCTTCTGACAAACATTCTAGCAAATTATTATATAGAATGGAAATTTATTATGCACAATATATTCTTTGTTGTCATGCTCGCTGTGAGAGCTAAGAATGTTTGTACATTTATATATTGTTCCCTTCGTTAAGCTCTTTAAAAATTGCCTCTAAAATTGCTAGTGGCACCCTGAAAATTCCTGATTTTAGGTCAGGGGGGTAAAAAAGGTTGAGACCCATTGTTCTATGGAGACAATGCACTAACATTTCTTCAACTGTGGAGATCTTAAACCCTTAACGACCGGCCGATCGGCGTGTCGCCGTCACTTAAGGACCACGGAGCATTTTTTTTTTTTTAAATTCCGGTTCCGGACTCCCTGAACGGCGTGCAGCCGCGGGGGAGCCCAGAATTCCATGACAGTCATGTTACGTCATGTGTCATTAACTCAGATCGACCCATGATGTACTATGACTGTCAAGGGTCATTAAGGGGTTAAAGGGGAACATTCACTTCAAAAAAATTTGAGCAAGGGCTGTAAGGCAAAAAGTAATGTTAGCGCCGTTTTCGTTTTTATTTTTACTTGCCCGACAGTGGAGATATCAAGTCTTCTGTGTGCAATATGCGGCACACAGCATGTGCGGCACGCCTCCTCAGGACTTCTTCAGTAGCATGGTAAACGGTGCTTGCTGTAACGCTACACTGCAGAAAAACAGCTATGAAGGGAAGCGTGAACGCGCTCCCTAGGGCAGCTGGGAGGGAGGTGGGAAGTCCTGAGGAGGCATGCCGCACATACTGTGTTCCGCACATTGCGAAAGTGCCCGTTTAGAAGACTTAATATCTCCACTGTCGGGCAAGTAAAAATAAAAATGAAAACTGCGCTAACATTACTTTCTGCCTTACAACCTTTGCTCAATTATTTTTTTAAAGGGATAATAATACTTTGTTTTATCTTTATTTTATTTTGTAGGCATTAAAAAAACATGAAGAACGATATAAGTCTTATCTCTCAAACCTTTATGGTTTGAGAGATATTCACAAGCAAAGTTTCCCCCTCCCGCCCCCTTTACCTAGTGTAAGCCATCTCTTCTCAGATGTGGAATACAGTCCATAGACCAGACAGATCACAGCAGGGGACAATCTTCTTCCTATGAGAACAATGAAAGCCCTGCCCCCCTTGACAAGTTTTTCAGGTTTTTCCCTTATCTTAATTGAAGATTGTCCCTCTCTGCAGTCTACCTGGGCACCTCCCTTCTGATCTGGCTGAGCAGTGTTACATCAGTAAAAGGGGCGGGAGGGGGATACTTTATCATTCAATTACTCTTGAACTACAACTCTGACAGAATTGAAATAACACTCTCCAAAGTCCAAATATTATGATGATTAATTAGAGCTGATTTTATTATGAAACATTACTATCCCTTTAAATTGTCTCTGCTCCAGGTTATTTAGGGAAGGTCTTTACTTACTATCCAAGCGCTATTCCCACCGCTCTCTAAAACCACAGACCTACAATATGAAGAAAACTAAAGCAATATAAAAGAAATGGACAAAACAATAAATGCACCTTCATATAAAAGATATACAATACAGCGGAGAGTCATTAGTGTGAGCGGACAGTCTGTTGGTAGGTGTTGGGTGAATATGGATTTCCTTTCTGGATGGGATCCCAGATATCTCCTCCCCTTAGTTTAACCCTTTGAGTGCCAGAGGGGTACGCAGTGCATTGCTTTGCAATGTGTTACGTACCCCTCTAGCACTCAAAGGGTTAATTTGGGTAGTTACAGTTCTTCCTGTTGGACTCACCTTCCACACAGATATGTGGACTCTGGAAAGAAACAAAACAGAAAAAAAGGGACAGGGCAAAACCCCTCTAAGTGTAATCCGGATATATATCAGATAAAATTCGGTATAGTCCCCTTTTCCCACCAAAATGGGCACTCACTCTTTCAAGAGGTTACTTCTGCCTCTAGGATTTAGGCAGAGTCATAACTAGAAGCCACCGGGCCCTGGTGCAAAAATTGACATGGGCCCCCAACCACATTGCTCCCCATTGGCCACCTCCATATTGCCCCCAGTGTCCGTCTCCACAATACCCCCGCTGACCCCCATTGTCCATCTCCACATTGCCCCCAATGTCCATCTTCACATTGCCCCCAATGTCCTCCTCTCCACATTACCCCCAATGTCCTCCTTTCCACATTGCCCTTAATGTCCATCTCCACATTGCCCCCAATGTCCATCTCCACATTGCCCCCAAAGTCCATCGCCACATTGCCCCCAATGACTCCCAGTGTCCATCTCCACATTGCCCCCAAAGTCCATCTCCACATTGCTCCCAATGTCCACCGTCACATTGCCCCCAATATCCACTGCCACATTTCCAACACAATTACCCCCAGTGTCCATCTCCTACCTCCCTGGTGGTCCAGAGTCATGGCAGTAGAGGTCTGTGCCGCCTTCGGCCCCCAATGTCCTCCTTTCCACATTGCCCCAATGTCCTCCTCTCCACATTGCCCCCAATGTCCACCTCCACATTGCCCCCAAAGTCCATCTCCACATTGCCCTCAATGTCCACCTCTCCACATTGCCCCCAATGTCCTCCTTTCCACATTTCTCCCAATGTCCTCCTCTCCACATTGTCCCCAATGTCCATCTCCACATTGCCCCCAAAGTCCATCGCCACATTGCCCCCAATGACTCCCAGTGTCCATCTCCACATTGCTCCCAATGTCCACCGTCACATTGCCCCCAATATCCACTGCCACATTTCCAACACAATTACCCCCAGTGTCCATCTCCTACCTCCCTGGTGGTCCAGAGTCATGGCAGTAGAGGTCTGTGCCGCCTTCGGCACAGACCTCTATTAGCAGATCGGAGCTCCAGTGCGGTCCTCTATCTAGTAATGCAGTGCGCTCGGAGAAGATGACATTACTAGATTGTCGGGATAGATAGGGAGCACAGCTGCTAAGAGAGGTCTGTACTGAAGAAAGCACAGACCTCAGCTTGTGGGTGTCGGGCAGGGGGATCGCAGGGGGCGGCCGGGCCCCTGAAGTGGCGGGCCCGATCACAGTTGCTACCCCAGCGACCCCTAGTGTAACGCCACTGGCTATAGGCCATGACTGGATTAGACCTCCAGTCCTGGTCAGTTACCAAACCCTCTCCCCTCATGCCTCCTTTTGCCACTGCTTACCTCTCCCTCGAATCCTTGTCCTGGAATTCCGTCACTTAAGGACTGATCTTGATAATGAGTAATAGGTATACTTAATATGTTGCCAAGGGAAGGCTAGTGCAACCACCTTCTTATAGAAAGACTAGCAATGTGGGACGGCGTTGCCCTTCATGTTATGACCATTGGGCGCACGTGTGTGAAATGTAGATACACTGATAAACACAGACCTGTGCAATACACATACAGACATACACACAGTGAGCGGCAGAGACATGCAAAAGACATGCACACACACACAGACACACCCGAGATGCACACGTGGACACACATATGTAACAGAGATGAACACACACACGCAACAGACATGCTCACACACAGGTAACAGATATGCACACACACAGGTAACAGATATGCGCACACACACAAGCAACAGATATACACACACACATGCAACAGACATAGGCACACACGCTACAGACACACACACTGGCTACAGACACATGCACACACGCTACAGAGACATGCACGCTACTGACACACACACACACACACATGCTACAGACACACACACACAACAGACACATGCACACACTCACGCAACTGACATACACACACACACACAGACATGCAACATACATGCGCAGACACACGCTACAGACACACACACACAGACACTGAACAGACACTTGGGAGGTATGCAATGTTGTATTTTATTTCTCCTTTACTTTGGGCCAGAATAGCAGTATTATGCCTGTGCGTGTTTGGGTTGTAGAAATGGAAAGCAGAAAATAAAAGGAGCGTTATACAGCATGTTAACCCTTTGAATGCCAGAGGGCGTTGCAATGCGTTGTGCACCCCTGTGGCACACAAAGGGTTAAGGTAGAGAGAGAGGCATGTCAGAGTTAAATAACAGTGGGAAGTGTATTTATACCTGGGAACTTTGACTTGTAGAGTCCCTGGAGGGGAATCATGTGATGCTGATGTGGAGAAGCCAGTGGGGCAATTTGGGTTAAAAGTGGGTGTGGCTTAATCGCGAGTAGGGGTGGGGCTTAAGAGAAATGTGGAAAAGTGTTAGTAATAGGCTGGGGAAGGAGGAGAAGTGGAAGGGAAATGCAAGTTTACAGTGTGAGGGGTTTGAACACCCTCCCTGAGGGGTAAAACTTGATACACAACCTTGTGGCAGTCAGTGGGTTAAGTGTTAACTTGATGGCTACCTGTCCTGTGTCTTGCATGGCAAATGATGACAGTCAAGAAATAATTCAGCAGTGAGGGCCTACCTTAACCCTTTGAGTGCCATTTTGTTCCCCTGGTGCTGCAGCTTCCCTTCAGTGGCTTTACTACAGGTCCTGCTGAGGCCTCTGGGAGTCAGAGTAAGTGTGTGTGTGTGTGTGTGTCAGCCATATTTCTTTTTGGCTTTGTGTTTGTGTGTTTGGTGCTCTGTGTGTGTGAGTGGCGCATGTGCGTGTGTGGTGCTGTGTGAGTGGATCATGTGTGTGTGTGGCTGTGGTGTAGGAGCAAGTGGCAGCCATTTTGTTTTTTTCCTCAGCTGGGTAGTGATGGGCAGGCTGGATAGTCGTGTGAAAATCACGCCCCCATTGTATCACCCAATGGGAGAATTAACCCCTCGGTGTGTGTGTCTCCTGAGGAGACATAAATTTTGTAATGAGCCATTCTCTTCTATGTGTGTGTCTCCTGAGGAGACATAAATTATGTAATGCGGCTTTCTCGTTTATATATATATATATATATATATATATATATATATATATATATATATTAAAATAATATTGAACAGACAGTTATGTCAATAAACACAGAACAGTGGCACTAAAGAAGTAGCAAAGGGCCCATCACATTTCGCAATTCTGTGTCACTTTGTCAGGGACATCAAGCATCTACTCTGAAGTCCAAACATTTATGGAGATTCAATTCATTAGCTTCCATAAGTGATGATCTGACAGGAGCCCCCAATGTATACTGCCTGCGATGTACCTTGCGGAAGAGAAATCCCACAAAGAAATAGCAGACTGCTGATTTAATATGTATATAACACAGACAACTGATGACAATACAAATATACTCACTTGGTAGGCCCCAGTAAGCCAGGGTCTAGAGTTTGCAGGCTGGAGAGCGTTGGCAGCAATCAGTGGCTGTTCCAAAGAAGTCTTGCTGTGGCCTAAGCAGTATAGAGGTGCAGGCTGTAAAGCCTGATAGCAGGATGACCCCCTAGGACACAGACAACTACTAATCGAGTCAGGAATCAACTTATTTAACCTACGGGCAGTATAGTTGTCACTGTCGAACACTGGAATAGCAGTCGTAGAAACGAGGGTCGCGTGGCTACTGTCCGATGGGGGAGGCCGAACCGGAGATAGTCGACATTGTTGAACCCGACCGGATGGTAGACAATGTCGAACATGACACACTGGGCACAGGGAACCCCTCAGAGACAAAGGGAGAGTAGTAGACAATCCAAATCGGTACCTCGGATGAGACAGAGGAATAGTCGAACAAGCCAGGGTCAAAACCAGTCGAGCAGCACGGTACAAAATCAGCAGGCAGCAAAGTAGTGGTATAAGCAGGCCAGAGTCAGAACCAATACCAAGAGTGTTGGCGCTTTATATACAAGGCCATCACCCCAACAAGGCAGAGAAACAAGAAAAAAGGGGACCCAGAATACTAGGTAAAAAGGACAGCAAAACCCAGAGAACATGACACCATAGTTCCAAATGCAGCCATATTGGTTCACTTTTGAGATTTTTTTGCTTTGCTTTCCTTTGTTTTATTTAGGGAAAGGCCAGTGTCACCTTAAAGGGATAGTAATGTTTCATAATAAAAGCAGCTCCAATTAATCTTCATAGTATTTGGGCCATGGAGAGTGTTATTTCACTGCTGTCAGTGTTGTAGTACAAGAGTAATTGAATGATAAAGTATCCCCCTCCCGTCCCTTTTACTGATGTAACACTGCTCACCTCAGAGCAGCAAGACTGTCCGGATGGATCACAGAGAGGGACAATCTTCAGTGATCATAAGGAAAAACCTGTCAAGGGGGCAGGGTTTTCCTTATGATCACAGTAAGAAGATTGTCCCTTGCTGTGATCTGTCCAGTCAAGAGACCAGATTCCACATCTGAGGGGAGGCGGCTTATACTAGGTAAAAGGGGCGGGAGGAGGATACTTTATCATTCAATTACTCTTGTACTACAACTCTAACAGCACTGAAATAACACTCTCCATGGAACAAATACTATGAAGATTAATTGGAGCTGCTGTTTTTGTGAAACATTACTATCCCTTTAAGTGTCTGGATAAGCACAGTCAGCATCTGATGTCAGAGACAGACGGGACACAGTACATTATGATGGGAAATTTCATTTCTCTGGTTTAGACGTGCAAGAAAATTGTACTGAAGGGTGAAAAATGGAAATATTATGGTTTTTTGAGGTTTAAGGGAACACTAACACCTAACACTTAACCCTTTGAGTGTCAGATGGGTGTACAATGCATTGCAAAGCAATTTACATGTGTTTAGCCTCAGTTCATTTTTAAGTGTGTCTCTCTTTAATTTGTATTGCATCATTTCATTTTAATAAGCCTTGCATAACTTACCATCAAAGGCAGGGATTTTTTTACAGCAAGGGCAGTAAAGCTGTGGAATTCTTTGCCCCCGGGATGCTGTGCTTGCAGATACTGTAACTGCTTTCAAAAAAGTAATGGATGCCTATCTAGCACAGAACACTATTGTGAATTACGACAGTTGGATTCAATGCAGATAGGTTGTTGATCCAGGGAAATATCTGACTGCCCTTTGGAGTCAGGAAGGAATTTGTTTACCCACTAGGGTCTTAATTAGAAGTGGCTTCAATTAGGTTTTTTTTTTTTGCCTTCTTCTGGATCAACAGGGGTGATTTGGCCTGGACTGGACTTGATGGACGCGTGTCTTTTATCAGTCTCATCAACTACGTTACTAGTGGTGGAAAGCAAGAAACGTTGTGAGTGAAAGTGAACATCTTTACACATGATTTTATTGAATTGCGCATGAAAAATCTAAAATGCCAAATTGCTGCGCGCATTTTGTGTGTGGGCGTGGTTAGGATTAACATATCTGTCTGAGTGGAGTAGCATATGCATCTAATGCAGGAAGTGATATTGCGAACGATTTTATATGTCTGTTTGGTGGCATCGCAAATGCTATATTTCGTGCGCAAATCCAGGAAATTGAAGCGCAATTCAAGATTCTTTCGGTAAACTGCTTCCTGGATTACAACCTGCGCAATAGTTATTTGTGCATGTTAAAATCGTTATTTCACTTTTAGTGCTTGTGAACGTTTCTTCCATTTCGCCATATGTTACTATGGGTGGAATTCAATAAAGGGGAACATTCCCTATTTTATAAAAGCCATACATTTATATGCTATTTGCCATTGCTCACGTCTTGATGCAAGAGAATCCTGTTAATGCCCTGATACTGAATACCATATGCTCCTAAATTAAACGCCATGTTATCCAGATGTATGAAAATGTGTGCTAAATGCTTTGCTGAATTCGGCACAATTGGTAATCGTCTCACAAAACAGTGGGCACTTTAGCCACACCCACTTTCTGAAACGAATTCACTAAAAAATTAGCAAACGTTCGCTAATTGAGAAAAACATGCTCGATTCAGTAACATTGAGGTGATAATCATTTTGCCCTCAAAAATAAATTGTAAATAGCGATTGCGCACTTTTCTTGAATTCTGCCTTATGTCATTATAGGCTGCCAATCCTGCATTAACCTTTTGAGTGCCAGAGGGGTATGCGATTCATTGCTTGTATGCAATGCATTGCTTTGCAATGCATTTGCGTACCCTTCTAGCACTCAAAGGGTTAAATAATTGAGGACCTGCGTTGATAACATGTCCAGTTTGAGTCATCTCGATAGGTGTCTTTCAGAAGTGAAAACGCTGTAACGTCTGTAAACGATTAGCTATATCAGCCATACTGTTTAGAAGGGGGTGAATGTAGAAATCTTTGTTATAATGAATGTACTTTTGGGTTTCTGGTAATGACGCTGTGAAGTTTTCGATTTTCCCACAACAGACATGCGCTCAGCTAGCGCTAGAACAACTACCGCAGACTTGGTCAGGCGTAATTCAGAGAAAGCCCAACTCCAAGACTTTACAGAACGATTTGGTAACTACATCCGTAATGTGAAAGCCATGAGAAATCAGATGAAACAGGTGAGATGTGGACGCCAGCAATAAGTAGAAAAATAATCGAAATATTCAGCTATAAGCAGATTAATTAAAGGGACTCATATTAAAGGGATAGTAATGTCAGAAAAAAGTATTAACTATATTGGTAGATACAACTAAAAGAGAGTACTTGCACTTATTTGTAACTCTCAAACTGTTATGGTTTGAGAGATATAGGAAAATAAAGTTCTCTGGTCCCTCCCCTTTCTACTTGACAAGCTGTAAAGCTGTCAGAAGCAGATTCTGGTCGCTTGACCAGATGTGGCTATTCAGCAGCGCCGATATAACGATATCTAAAGACAAATACTTAATTTGGAACGGTCTACAAAGTGTGTCTGGCTTGCAAGCACACTTTGTAGACCGTTCCAATGAAGTATTTATTTCAAAATAGCGTGATTTCAGCTCTGCTGAAGAGCCTCTGTCTGGTCAAATGACTGGAATCTGCAGCTGTCAGCTAGATGGCAGACTTGAGTGAAACAGCCAGGAAAAGGTAACTTTAGCAAGTTATATCTCTCAAACCATAAAAGTTTGAGAGATAAGACTTACATTGATGTTAATCTTTTTTTAATGTCTACAATACTACATCAACTTAAAATTAACCATTACTATCCCTTTAAAGGGAAATATCCTGGGAAAGAAATATATTGCATACTTCCCAAGTGTCCCACTTTAAAGTGATAGTAATACATGAAACTAAATAAATTTAATTCAGTACATATTTAAGAAATGAATTAATTGCACTGTTTCCGATCTCCCAAACCTTTATGGTTTAAGAGATATCAGTCTGCAAAGTCCACCCCTTTCTCCCCTTGCGCTGACGTCAGGTTTCTAACTTACAGATGGAGATCTCGGTCCGCGGACCGTCCTGTGGCTCTTCAGCAGAGCCAAAATCGCTCTAGTTTCAAAGAAATACTTCATTTGAACGGTCTACAACGTGAGCCTGGTTTGCAAGCAGACGTTGTAGTCCGTTTAAATGAAGTATTTCTGTGTAACTAGTGCGATTTTGGCTCTGCTGAAGAGCCGCAGGACAGTCTATGGACTGTGATCTCCGTCTGTAAGTTAGAAAGCTGACATCAGCGCAAGGGGAGGGAAGGGGGAATGTTGCAGACTGATATCTCCCAAACCTGGATTCTAAAGGTACTACAGCAGTGAGAGGAAATGTTCTCAACCACCCATTGATTTAAATGGATCTTTAAAGCCATGGCTACCTCTCTAGCATTCAAGGAATTAACCCTTTGAGTGCCAGAGGGGTACACAACGCATTTCTGCAATGCATTGTGTACCCCTCTGGCATTCTAAGGGTAAAAGCACAATTTAAATCAATGAAAATTTGGAGATTTAAAAAAAAATATATATATATATTTTCTCTACAGTGCTCTTGGTTTGTTACGTAATTGTCCTACTTTCTTCGTACATCAGCTCCGTATATAGCTGCCCTCTGAGAAACAGAATCAGCTGATTAAAGGGATAGTAATACTTGAAAATAATTTTATTTTATTTTGTAGCCCTTAAAAAACATGAAAAATGATATAAGTCTTATCTCCGAAACCTTTATGGTTTGGGAGATATTCATATGTAAAATATAGTAAAGTTCTCTTTTCCTCGCTGTTTCAGCCAAGTCTGCCATCTAGTGGACAGATTTGGAATTCTGTCCTCAGATCAGCCGGCAGCTCTTTAGCAGTGCCAGGATCACAATCTTTGAAAAGAACTACTTCATTGGAACTGTATACAAAGTGTGCCTGGCTTGAAAGCACACTTTGTAGACCATTCCAATGAAGAAATTCTTTTTAAAGATCATGATCTCAGCACTTCTGGAGAGGCACAGACGGTCGGGGGACCGGATTCCAAATCTGAAGGGTGGAGCAATGACGTCACTCCAGGGGAATCTTTACTTCTGAATATCTCCCAAACCATAAAAGTTTGGGAGATAAGACTTATATCATTTTTCATGTTTTTTAAAATAAACTTATTTTCAGGTATTACTATCCCTTTAACTCCATAGTGGCACTTAACGCCCGCCAAACTTTTTCCCCCATTAATTACAATGACTTTCTGGACGTACATGTCCATCCTCTGTCACTAAGTGAAAGTCTCTGCGGGACATACATGTACGTCCATTGTTGGGAAGGGGTTAATAAATATCGACCTTCACAGCCACAGAATCCCCCCCCCCCATGGGACAATTCATCTCTAATTGTTCTGCTACTTCTGGATATTTTACACGGAAAATTAAAAATTCAGAATCTCTTGTTACCAACTCAAACAATGGCAGGAAAAAGTGCCGTTAACTCTTCTAGCGCTAGAGGGGGTGTACAATGCATTGCTAAGCAACATGTACACACCTCTTGGGCACAAAAAGAGTTACAGCTTTCTACCAGTTTGGTACTTTACTGGCGGATTAATAAAGAGAAAAACTTCATGGAATCAGTAAAAACTGCAAAGCCAGCCACAGGAAAACTGATCGTTTTTTCCTACAAAGAATGACATTTTGAATATTTGTGTTTGTTGGGGGGTGGAGGAGAAAACCCCCCAAAACTTGAAAAAAGAAGAAGGCATGTAAAAAATCTCATATTGATTTATGTTTCTATGTTTACATTTTATACATTTTTTTTCTAATATAAACCTATACTGGAGCTCTTACCTGGAAACAGAGACTGATTCTTATACCAGGGAACTCTCCGGATCTGCCCCGGCATTTAGAGATAATTACCAGGTCTCAGGGGACAGAGACTGATTCTTATACCTGGGAACTCTCCGGATCTGCCCCGGCATTTAGAGATAATTACCAGATCTCAGGGGACAGAGACTGATTCTTATACCTGGGAACTCTCCGGATCTGCCCCGGCATTTAGAGATAATTACCAGGTCTCAGGGGATAGAGACTGATTCTTATACCTGGGAACTCTCCGGATCTGCCCCGGCATTTAGAGATAGTTACCAGGTCTCAGGGAACAGAGACTGATTCTTATACCTGGGAACTCTCCGGATCTGCCCCGGCATTTAGAGATAATTACCAGGTCTCAGGGAACAGAGACTGATTCTTATACCTGGGAACTCTCCGGATCTGCCCCGGCATTTAGAGATAATTACCAGATCTCAGGGGACAGAGACTGATTCTTATACCTGGGAACTCTCTGGATCTGCCCCGGCATTTAGAGATAATTACCAGATCTCAGGGGACAGAGACTGATTCTTATACCTGGGAACTCTCCGGATCTGCCCCGGCATTTAGAGATAATTACCAGGTCTCAGGGAACAGAGACTGATTCTTATACCAGGGAACTCTCTGGATCTGCCCCGGCATTTAGAGATAATTACCAGGTCTCAGGGAACAGAGACTGATTCTTATACCTGGGAACTCTCCAGATATGTCCCGGTATTTAGATATAATTCCCATGTCTCAGGGAACAGAGACTGATTCTTATACCAGGGAACTCTCCGGATCTGCCCCGGCATTTAGATATAATTACCAGGTCTCCAGGGACAGAGACTGATTCTTATACCAGGGAACTCTCCGGATCTGCCCCGGCATTTAGAGATAATTACCAGGTCTCAGGGGACAGAGACTGATTCTTATACCTGGGAACTCTCCGGATCTGTCCCGGCATTTAGAGATAATTACCAAGACTCTGGGGATAGAGACTGATTCTTATACCAGGGAACTCTCCGGATCTGCCCCGGCATTTAGAGATAATTACCAGGTCTCAGGGGATAGAGACTGATTCTTATACCTGGGAACTCTCCGGATCTGCCCCGGCATTTAGAGATAGTTACCAGGTCTCAGGGAACAGAGACTGATTCTTATACCAGGGAACTCTCTGGATCTGTCCCGGGCATTTAGAGATAATTACCAGATCTCAGGGGACAGAGACTGATTCTTATACCTGGGAACTCTCCGGATCTGCCCCGGCATTTAGAGATAATTACCAGGTCTCAGGGAACAGAGACTGATTCTTATACCAGGGAACTCTCCGGATCTGCCCCGGCATTTAGAGATAATTACCAGGTCTCAGGGAACAGAGACTGATTCTTATACCTGGGAACTCTCCGGATCTGTCCCGGCATTTAGAGATAATTACCAGGTCTCCAGGGACAGAGACTGATTCTTATACCAGGGAACTCTCCGGATCTGTCCCGGCATTTAGAGATAATTACCAGGTCTCAGGGGACAGAGACTGATTCTTATACCTGGGAACTCTCCGGATCTGTCCCGGCATTTAGAGATAATTACCAGGTCTCCAGGGACAGAGACTGATTCTTATTACCAGGGAACTCTCCGGATCTGCCCCGGCATTTAGAGATAATTACCAGGTCTCCAGGGAACAGAGACTGATTCTTATACCAGGGAACTCTCCGGATCTGTCCCGGCATTTAGAGATAATTACCAGGTCTCCAGGGAACAGAGACTGATTCTTATACCAGAGAACTCTCCGGATCTGCCCCGGCATTTAGAGATAATTACCAGGTCTCAGGGCACAGAGACTGATTCTTATACCTGGGAACTCTCCGGATCTGCCCCGGCATTTAGAGATAATTACCAGGTCTCAGGGGATAGAGACTGATTCTTATACCAGGGAACTCTCCGGATCTGTCCCGGCATTTAGAGATAATTACCAGGTCTCAGGGAACAGAGACTGATTCTTATACCTGGGAACTCTCCGGATCTGTCCCGGCATTTAGAGATAATTACCAGGTCTCCAGGGACAGAGACTGATTGTTATACCTGGGAACTCTCCGGATCTGCCCCGGCATTTAGAGATAATTACCAGGTCTCAGGGGACAGAGACTGATTCTTATACCAGGGAACTCTCCGGATCTGCCCCGGCATTTAGAGATAATTACCAGGTCTCCAGGGAACAGAGACTGATTCTTATACCAGGGAACTCTCTGGATCTGTCCCGGCATTTAGAGATAATTACCAGGTCTCCAGGGAACAGAGACTGATTCTTATACCAGAGAACTCTCCGGATCTGCCCCGGCATTTAGAGATAATTACCAGGTCTCAGGGAACAGAGACTGATTCTTATACCAGGGAACTCTCCGGATCTGCCCCGGCATTTAGAGATAATTACCAGGTCTCAGGGGGCAGAGACTGATTCTTATACCAGGGAACTCTCCGGATCTGTCCCGGCATTTAGAGATAATTACCAGGTCTCAGGGGGCAGAGACTGATTCTTATACCAGGGAACTCTCTGGATCTGTCCCGGCATTTAGAGATAATTACCAGATCTCAGGGAACAGAGACTGATTCTTATACCTGGGAACTCTCTGGATCTGTCCCGGCATTTAGAGATAATTACCAGATCTCAGGGAACAGAGACTGATTCTTATACCTGTGAACTCTCCGGATCTGTCCCGGCATTTAGAGATAATTACCAGGTCTCAGGGAACAGAGACTGATTCTTATACCTGGGAACTCTCCGGATCTGCCCCGGCATTTAGAGATAATTACCAGGTCTCAGGGAACAGAGACTGATTCTTATACCTGGGAACTCTCCGGATCTGTCCTGGCATTTAGAGATAATTACCAGGTCTTCAGGGACAGAGACTGATTCTTATACCTGGGAACTCTCCGGATCTGCCCCGGCATTTAGAGATAATTACCAGGTCTCAGGGAACAGAGACTGATTCTTATACCTGGGAACTCTCTAGATCTGCCCCGGCATTTAGAGATAATTACCAGGTCTCAGGGAACAGAGACTGATTCTTATACCTGGGAACTCTCCGGATCTGTCCCGGCATTTAGATATAATTACCAGGTCTCAGGGAACAGAGACTGATTCTTATACCTGGGAACTCTCCGGATCTGTCCCGGCATTTAGAGATAATTACCAGATCTCAGGGGACAGAGACTGATTCTTATACCTGGGAACTCTCCGGATCTGCCCAGGCATTTAGAGATAATTACCAGGTCTCAGGGAATAGAGACTGATTCTTATACCTGGGAACTCTCCGGATCTGCCCCGGCATTTAGAGATAATTACCAGATCTCCAGGAACAGAGACTGATTCTTATACCTGGGAACTCTCCGGATCTGCCCCGGCATTTAGAGTTAATTACCGAGTCTCCAGGGATAGAGACTGATTCTTATACCTGGGAACTCTCCGGATCTGCCCTGGCATTTAGAGATAATTACCAAGTCTCCGGGGACAGAGACTGATTCTTATACCTGGGAACTCTCCGGATCTGTCCCAGCATTTAGATATAATTACCAAGTCTCTGGGGACAGAGACTGATTCTTATACCTGGGAACTCTCTGGATCTGTCCCGGCATTTAGAGATAATTACCAGATCTCAGGGAACAGAGACTGATTCTTATACCTGTGAACTCTCCGGATCTGTCCCGGCATTTAGAGATAATTACCAGGTCTCAGGGAACAGAGACTGATTCTTATACCTGGGAACTCTCCGGATCTGCCCCGGCATTTAGAGATAATTACCAGGTCTCAGGGAACAGAGACTGATTCTTATACCTGGGAACTCTCCGGATCTGTCCTGGCATTTAGAGATAATTACCAGGTCTTCAGGGACAGAGACTGATTCTTATACCTGGGAACTCTCCGGATCTGTCCCGGCATTTAGAGATAATTACCAGGTCTCCAGGGACAGAGACTGATTCTTATACCAGGGAACTCTCCGGATCTGCCCCGGCATTTAGAGATAATTACCAGGTCTCCAGGGACAGAGACTGATTCTTATACCAGGGAACTCTCCGGATCTGCCCCGGCATTTAGAGATAATTACCAGGTCTCTGGGGATAGAGACTGATTCTTATACCAGGGAACTCTCTGGATCTGTCCCGGCATTTAGAGATAATTACCAGGTCTCAGGGAACAGAGACTGATTCTTATACCTGGGAACTCTCCGGATCTGTCCCGGCATTTAGAGATAATTACCAGGTCTCCAGGGACAGAGACTGATTCTTATACCAGGGAACTCTCCGGATCTGCCCCGGCATTTAGAGATAATTACCAGGTCTCCAGGGACAGAGACTGATTCTTATACCAGGGAACTCTCCGGATCTGCCCCGACATTTAGAGATAATTACCAGGTCTCTGGGGATAGAGACTGATTCTTATACCTGGGAACTCTCTGGATCTGCCCCGGCATTTAGAGATAATTACCAGGTCTCAGGGGATAGAGACTGATTCTTATACCAGGGAACTCTCCGGATCTGCCCCGGCATTTAGAGATAATTACCAGATCTCCAGGGATAGAGACTGATTCTTATACCTGGGAACTCTCCGGATCTGCCCCGGCATTTAGAGTTAATTACCGAGTCTCCAGGGATAGAGACTGATTCTTATACCTGGGAACTCTCCGGATCTGCCCCGGCGTTTAGAGATAATTACCAAGTCTCCGGGGACAGAGACTGATTCTTATACCTGGGAACTCTCCGGATCTGTCCCGGCATTTAGAGATAATTACCAGGTCTCAGGGAACAGAGACTGATTCTTATACCTGGGAACTCTCTGGATCTGCCCCGGCATTTAGAGATAATTACCAGGTCTCAGGGAACAGAGACTGATTCTTATACCTGGGAACTCTCCGGATCTGCCCCGGCATTTAGAGATAATTACCAGGTCTCAGGGAACAGAGACTGATTCTTATACCTGGGAACTCTCCGGATCTGTCCCGGCATTTAGAGATAATTACCAGGTCTCAGGGGACAGAGACTGATTCTTATACCTGGGAACTCTCCGGATCTGCCCCGGCATTTAGAGATAATTACCAGGTCTCAGGGAACAGAGACTGATTCTTATACCTGGGAACTCTCTAGACCTGACCCGGCATTTAGAGATAATTACCAGGTCTCAGGGAACAGAGACTGATTCTTATACCTGGGAACTCTCCGGATCTGTCCCGGCATTTAGATATAATTACCAGGTCTCAGGGAACAGAGACTGATTCTTATACCTGGGAACTCTCCGGATCTGTCCCGGGCATTTAGAGATAATTACCAGGTCTCCAGGGACAGAGACTGATTCTTATACCTGTGAACTCTCCGGATCTGCCCCGGCATTTAGAGATAATTACCAGGTCTCAGGGAACAGAGACTGATTCTTATACCTGGGAACTCTCCGGATCTGTCCCGGGCATTTAGAGATAATTACCAGGTCTCCAGGGACAGAGACTGATTCTTATACCAGGGAACTCTCTGGATCTGTCCCGGCATTTAGAGATAATTACCAGGTCTCAGGGAACAGAGACTGATTCTTATACCAGGGAACTCTCTGGATCTGTCCCGGCATTTAGAGATAATTACCAGGTCTCAGGGAACAGAGACTGATTCTTATACCTGGGAACTCTCCGGATCTGACCCGGCATTTAGATATAATTACCAGGTCTCAGGGGACAGAGACTGATTCTTATACCAGGGAAGTCTCCGGATCTGTCCCGGCATTTAGAGATAATTACCAGGTCTCTGGGGGCAGAGACTGATTCTTATACCAGGGAACTCTCTGGATCTGTCCCGGCATTTAGAGATAATTATCAGGTCTCAGGGGACAGAGACTGATTCTTATACCAGGGAAGTCTCCGGATCTGTCCTGGCATTTAGAGATAATTACCAGGTCTCGGGGAACAGAGACTGATTCTTATACCAGGGAAGTCTCCGGATCTGCCCCGGCATTTAGAGATAATTACCAGGTCTCGGGGAACAGAGACTGATTCTTATACCTGGGAACTCTCCGGATCTGCCCCGGCATTTAGAGATAATTACCAGGTCTCGGGGAAAAGAGACTGATTCTTATACCAGGGAACTCTCCGGATCTGACCTGGTATTTAGAGATAATTACCAGGTCTCCAGGGATAGAGACTGATTCTTATACCTGGGAACTCTCCGGATCTGTCCCGGCATTTAGATATAATTACCAGGTCCCAGGGGACAGAGACTGATTCTTATACCTGGGAACTCTCCGGATCTGTCCCAGCATTTAGATATAATTACCAGGTCTCACGGGATAGAGACTGATTCTTATACCTGGGAACTCTCCTGATCTACCCCGGCATTTAGATATAATTACCAGGTCCCAGGGAACAGAGACTGATTCTTATACCTGGGAACTCTCCGGATCTGCCCCGGCATTTAGAGATAATTATCAGGTCTCAGGGGACAGAGACTGATTCTTATACCTGGGAACTCTCCAGATCTGTCCCGGCATTTAGAGATAATTACCAGGTCCCAGGGGACAGAGACTGATTCTTATACCTGGGAACTCTCCGGATTTGCCCCGGCATTTAGAGATAATTATCAGGTCTCAGGGAACAGAGACTGATTCTTATACCTAGGAACTCTCCAGATCTACCCCGGCATTTAGAGATAATTACCAGGTCTCGGGGGATAGAGACTGATTCTTATACCTGGGAACTCTCCAGATCTGTCCCGGCATTTAGAGATAATTACCAGGTCTCAGGGAACAGAGACTGATTCTTATACCTGGGAACTCTCCAGATCTGTCCCGGCATTTAGAGTTAATTACCAGGTCTCAGGGAACAGAGACTGATTCTTATACCTGGGAACTCTCCGGATCTGTCCCAGAATTTAGAGATAATTACTGAGTCTCCAGGTAACAGAGACTGATTCTTATACCAGGGAACTCTCCGGATCTGTCCCGGCATTTAGAGATAATTACCAGGTCTCAGGGAACAGAGACTGATTCTTATACCTGGGAACTCTCCGGATCTGTCCCGGGCATTTAGAGATAATTACCAGGTCTCAGGGAACAGAGACTGATTCTTATACCTGGGAACTCTCCGGATCTGTCCCGGCATTTAGAGATAATTACCAGGTCTCCAGGGACAGAGACTGATTCTTATACCTGGGAACTCTCCGGATCTGTCCCAGAATTTAGAGATAATTACTGAGTCTCCAGGTAACAGAGACTGATTCTTATACCAGGGAACTCTCCGGATCTGTCCCGGGCATTTAGAGATAATTACCAGGTCTCAGGGAACAGAGACTGATTCTTATACCTGGGAACTCTCCGGATCTGTCCCGGCATTTAGAGATAATTACCAGGTCTCAGGGAACAGAGACTGATTCTTATACCTGGGAACTCTCCGGATCTGTCCCAGAATTTAGAGATAATTACTGAGTCTCCAGGTAACAGAGACTGATTCTTATACCAGGGAACTCTCCGGATCTGTCCCGGCATTTAGAGATAATTACCAGGTCTCAGGGAACAGAGACTGATTCTTATACCTGGGAACTCTCTGGATCTGCCCCGGCATTTAGAGATAATTACCAGGTCTCAGGGAACAGAGACTGATTCTTATACCTGGGAACTCTCCGGATCTGCCCCGGCATTTAGAGATAATTACCAGGTCTCAGGGAACAGAGACTGATTCTTATACCTGGGAACTCTCCGGATCTGTCCCGGCATTTAGAGATAATTACCAGGTCTCAGGGGACAGAGACTGATTCTTATACCTGGGAACTCTCCGGATCTGCCCCGGCATTTAGAGATAATTACCAGGTCTCAGGGAACAGAGACTGATTCTTATACCTGGGAACTCTCTAGACCTGACCCGGCATTTAGAGATAATTACCAGGTCTCAGGGAACAGAGACTGATTCTTATACCTGGGAACTCTCCGGATCTGTCCCGGCATTTAGATATAATTACCAGGTCTCAGGGAACAGAGACTGATTCTTATACCTGGGAACTCTCCGGATCTGTCCCGGGCATTTAGAGATAATTACCAGGTCTCCAGGGACAGAGACTGATTCTTATACCTGTGAACTCTCCGGATCTGCCCCGGCATTTAGAGATAATTACCAGGTCTCAGGGAACAGAGACTGATTCTTATACCTGGGAACTCTCCGGATCTGTCCCGGGCATTTAGAGATAATTACCAGGTCTCCAGGGACAGAGACTGATTCTTATACCAGGGAACTCTCTGGATCTGTCCCGGCATTTAGAGATAATTACCAGGTCTCAGGGAACAGAGACTGATTCTTATACCAGGGAACTCTCTGGATCTGTCCCGGCATTTAGAGATAATTACCAGGTCTCAGGGAACAGAGACTGATTCTTATACCTGGGAACTCTCCGGATCTGACCCGGCATTTAGATATAATTACCAGGTCTCAGGGGACAGAGACTGATTCTTATACCAGGGAAGTCTCCGGATCTGTCCCGGCATTTAGAGATAATTACCAGGTCTCTGGGGGCAGAGACTGATTCTTATACCAGGGAACTCTCTGGATCTGTCCCGGCATTTAGAGATAATTATCAGGTCTCAGGGGACAGAGACTGATTCTTATACCAGGGAAGTCTCCGGATCTGTCCTGGCATTTAGAGATAATTACCAGGTCTCGGGGAACAGAGACTGATTCTTATACCAGGGAAGTCTCCGGATCTGCCCCGGCATTTAGAGATAATTACCAGGTCTCGGGGAACAGAGACTGATTCTTATACCTGGGAACTCTCCGGATCTGCCCCGGCATTTAGAGATAATTACCAGGTCTCGGGGAAAAGAGACTGATTCTTATACCAGGGAACTCTCCGGATCTGACCTGGTATTTAGAGATAATTACCAGGTCTCCAGGGATAGAGACTGATTCTTATACCTGGGAACTCTCCGGATCTGTCCCGGCATTTAGATATAATTACCAGGTCCCAGGGGACAGAGACTGATTCTTATACCTGGGAACTCTCCGGATCTGTCCCAGCATTTAGATATAATTACCAGGTCTCACGGGATAGAGACTGATTCTTATACCTGGGAACTCTCCTGATCTACCCCGGCATTTAGATATAATTACCAGGTCCCAGGGAACAGAGACTGATTCTTATACCTGGGAACTCTCCGGATCTGCCCCGGCATTTAGAGATAATTATCAGGTCTCAGGGGACAGAGACTGATTCTTATACCTGGGAACTCTCCAGATCTGTCCCGGCATTTAGAGATAATTACCAGGTCCCAGGGGACAGAGACTGATTCTTATACCTGGGAACTCTCCGGATTTGCCCCGGCATTTAGAGATAATTATCAGGTCTCAGGGAACAGAGACTGATTCTTATACCTAGGAACTCTCCAGATCTACCCCGGCATTTAGAGATAATTACCAGGTCTCGGGGGATAGAGACTGATTCTTATACCTGGGAACTCTCCAGATCTGTCCCGGCATTTAGAGATAATTACCAGGTCTCAGGGAACAGAGACTGATTCTTATACCTGGGAACTCTCCAGATCTGTCCCGGCATTTAGAGTTAATTACCAGGTCTCAGGGAACAGAGACTGATTCTTATACCTGGGAACTCTCCGGATCTGTCCCAGAATTTAGAGATAATTACTGAGTCTCCAGGTAACAGAGACTGATTCTTATACCAGGGAACTCTCCGGATCTGTCCCGGCATTTAGAGATAATTACCAGGTCTCAGGGAACAGAGACTGATTCTTATACCTGGGAACTCTCCGGATCTGTCCCGGGCATTTAGAGATAATTACCAGGTCTCAGGGAACAGAGACTGATTCTTATACCTGGGAACTCTCCGGATCTGTCCCGGCATTTAGAGATAATTACCAGGTCTCCAGGGACAGAGACTGATTCTTATACCTGGGAACTCTCCGGATCTGCCCCGGCGTTTAGAGATAATTACCAGGTCTCAGGGAACAGAGACTGATTCTTATACCAGGGAACTCTCCGGATCTGTCCCAGAATTTAGAGATAATTACTGAGTCTCCAGGGAACAGAGACTGATTCTTATACCAGGGAACTCTCCGGATATGTCCCGGCATTTAGAGTTAATTACCAGGTCTCAGGGGACAGAGACTGATTCTTATACCTGGGAACTCTCCGGATCTGCCCCGGCATTTAGAGATAATTACCAGATCTCAGGGGACAGAGACTGATTCTTATAGCTGGGATCTCTCCGGATCTGCCCCGGCATTTAGAGTTAATTACCAGGTCTCTGGGGACAGAGACTAATTCTTATACCTGGGAACTCTCCGGATCTGTCCCGGCATTTACAGATAATTACCAGGTCTCCAGGGACAGAGACTGATTCTTATACCTGGGAACTCTCCGGATCTGTCCCGGCATTTACAGATAATTACCAGATCTCAGGGGACAGAGACTGATTCTTATACCTGGGAACTCTCCGGATCTGCCCTCGGCATTTAGAGATAATTACCAGGTCTCAGGGGACAGAGACTGATTCTTATACCTGGGAACTCTCCGGATCTGTCCCGGCATTTAGAGATAATTACCAGGTCTCCAGGGATAGAGACTGATTCTTATACCTGGGAACTCTCCGGATCTGCCCCGGCATTTAGATATAATTACCAGATCTCAGGGGACAGAGACTGATTCTTATACCTGGGAACTCTCCGGATCTGTCCCGGCATTTAGATATAATTACCAGGTCTCAGGGGACAGAGACTGATTCTTATACCTGGGAACTCTCTGGATCTGCTCCGGCATTTAGAGATAATTACCAGGTCTCAGGGGACAGAGACTGATTCTTATACCTGGGAACTCTCTGGATCTGCCCCGGCATTTAGAGATAATTACCAGGTCTCAGGGAACAGAGACTGATTCTTATACCTGGGAACTCTCCGGATCTGTCCCGGCATTTAGAGATAATTACCAGGTCTCAGGGGATAGAGACTGATTCTTATACCTGGGAACTCTCTGGATCTGCCCCGGCATTTAGAGATAATTACCAGGTCTCAGGGAACAGAGACTGATTCTTATACCAGGGAACTCTCCGGATCTGCCGCGGCATTTAGAGATAATTACCAGGTCTCAGGGGGCAGAGACTGATTCTTATACCTGGGAACTCTCCAGATATGTCCCGGCATTTAGAGATAATTACCAGGTCTCAGGGAACAGAGACTGATTCTTATACCTGGGAACTCTCCGGATCTGTCCCGGCATTTAGAGATAATTACCAGGTCTCAGGGGACAGAGACTGATTCTTATACCTGGGAACTCTCTGGATCTGCCCCGGCATTTAGAGATAATTACCAGGTCTCAGGGGACAGAGACTGATTCTTATACCTGGGAACTCTCTGGATCTGCCCCGGCATTTAGAGATAATTACCAGGTCTCAGGGAACAGAGACTGATTCTTATACCTGGGAACTCTCCGGATCTGTCCCGGCATTTAGAGATAATTACCAGGTCTCAGGGGATAGAGACTGATTCTTATACCTGGGAACTCTCCGGATCTGCCCCGGCATTTAGAGATAATTACCAGGTCTCAGGGATAGAGACTGATTCTTATACCAGGGAACTCTCCGGATCTGCCCCGGCATTTAGAGATAATCACCAGGTCTCCAGGGACAGAGACTGATTCTTATACCTGGGAACTCTCCGGATCTGTCCCGGCATTTAGAGATAATTACCAGGTCTCAGGGGATAGAGACTGATTCTTATACCTGGGAACTCTCCGGATCTGCCCCGGCATTTAGAGATAATTACCAGGTCTCAGGGATAGAGACTGATTCTTATACCAGGGAACTCTCCGGATCTGCCCCGGCATTTAGAGATAATTACCAGATCTCCAGGGATAGAGACTGATTCTTATACCTGGGAACTCTCCGGATCTGCCCCGGCATTTAGAGTTAATTACCGAGTCTCCAGGGATAGAGACTGATTCTTATACCTGGGAACTCTCCGGATCTGCCCCGGCGTTTAGAGATAATTACCAAGTCTCCGGGGACAGAGACTGATTCTTATACCTGGGAACTCTCCGGATCTGTCCCGGCATTTAGAGATAATTACCAGGTCTCAGGGAACAGAGACTGATTCTTATACCTGGGAACTCTCCGGATCTGCCCCGGCATTTAGAGATAATTACCAGGTCTCAGGGAACAGAGACTGATTCTTATACCTGGGAACTCTCCGGATCTGCCCCGGCATTTAGAGATAATTACCAGGTCTCAGGGAACAGAGACTGATTCTTATACCTGGGAACTCTCCGGATCTGTCCCGGCATTTAGAGATAATTACCAGGTCTCAGGGGACAGAGACTGATTCTTATACCTGGGAACTCTCCGGATCTGCCCCGGCATTTAGAGATAATTACCAGGTCTCAGGGAACAGAGACTGATTCTTATACCTGGGAACTCTCTAGACCTGCCCCGGCATTTAGAGATAATTACCAGGTCTCAGGGAACAGAGACTGATTCTTATACCTGGGAACTCTCCTGATCTGTCCCGGCATTTAGATATAATTACCAGGTCTCAGGGAACAGAGACTGATTCTTATACCTGGGAACTCTCCGGATCTGTCCCGGGCATTTAGAGATAATTACCAGGTCTCCAGGGACAGAGACTGATTCTTATACCTGGGAACTCTCCGGATCTGCCCCGGCATTTAGAGATAATTACCAGGTCTCAGGGAACAGAGACTGATTCTTATACCTGGGAACTCTCCGGATCTGTCCCGGGCATTTAGAGATAATTACCAGGTCTCCAGGGACAGAGACTGATTCTTATACCAGGGAACTCTCTGGATCTGTCCCGGCATTTAGAGATAATTACCAGGTCTCAGGGAACAGAGACTGATTCTTATACCAGGGAACTCTCTGGATCTGTCCCGGCATTTAGAGATAATTACCAGGTCTCAGGGAACAGAGACTGATTCTTATACCTGGGAACTCTCCGGATCTGACCCGGCATTTAGATATAATTACCAGGTCTCAGGGGACAGAGACTGATTCTTATACCAGGGAAGTCTCCGGATCTGTCCCGGCATTTAGAGATAATTACCAGGTCTCTGGGGGCAGAGACTGATTCTTATACCAGGGAACTCTCTGGATCTGTCCCGGCATTTAGAGATAATTACCAGGTCTCAGGGGACAGAGACTGATTCTTATACCAGGGAAGTCTCCGGATCTGTCCTGGCATTTAGAGATAATTACCAGGTCTCGGGGAACAGAGACTGATTCTTATACCAGGGAAGTCTCCGGATCTGCCCCAGCATTTAGAGATAATTACCAGGTCTCGGGGAACAGAGACTGATTCTTATACCTGGGAACTCTCCGGATCTGCCCCGGCATTTAGAGATAATTACCAGGTCTCGGGGAAAAGAGACTGATTCTTATACCAGGGAACTCTCCGGATCTGACCTGGTATTTAGAGATAATTACCAGGTCTCCAGGGATAGAGACTGATTCTTTTACCTGGGAACTCTCCGATCTGTCCCGGCATTTAGATATAATTACCAGGTCCCAGGGGACAGAGACTGATTCTTATACCTGGGAACTCTCCGGATCTGTCCCAGCATTTAGATATAATTACCAGGTCTCACGGGATAGAGACTGATTCTTATACCTGGGAACTCTCCTGATCTACCCCGGCATTTAGATATAATTACCAGGTCCCAGGGAACAGAGACTGATTCTTATACCTGGAACTCTCCGGATCTGCCCCGGCATTTAGAGATAATTATCAGGTCTCAGGGGACAGAGACTGATTCTTATACCTGGGAACTCTCCAGATCTGTCCCGGCATTTAGAGATAATTACCAGGTCCCAGGGGACAGAGACTGATTCTTATACCTGGGAACTCTCCGGATTTTGCCCCGGCATTTAGAGATAATTATCAGGTCTCAGGGAACAGAGACTGATTCTTATACCTAGGAACTCTCCAGATCTACCCCGGCATTTAGAGATAATTACCAGGTCTCGGGGGATAGAGACTGATTCTTATACCTGGGAACTCTCCAGATCA
>CM074721.1:13239389-13282640 GCA_037306005.1 Rhinophrynus dorsalis
TGTATATCTATATAATTACTGTGTGTAACAGAAGTACTTACCTAGGTAGGAGTCCATCATACAGCAGTCAGGTGTATGTATATAATTACTGTGTGTAACAGAAGTACTTACCTAGGTAGGAGTCCATCACACAGCAGTCAGGTGTATCTATATAATTACTGTGTGTAACAGAAGTACTTACCTAGGTAGGAGTCCATCACACAGCAGTCAGGTGTATCTATATAATTACTGTGTGTAACAGAAGCACTTATCTAGGTAGGAAGGAAGGTCAGAATGTTATTAAAGACACAGAGGTGAATATTATGTTTTATTCCTTCTCCACTGCCCCCGCAGCAGCACAGAAATCTTTATTGTTAACAAACAGAATAGAAAAAAACTTCAGTATTAACATACTCCTCCCCTTCACCAATCATAATCCATCATTCCTTAAAACTGTGATGTAATCTATAAATTTTCCTCTTTCTGCGAACATAGCAACTAAAGAATCTGATCATCTCCAAACAGGAACAGTAAACTCCAACAGCCAACTTGAAATCCAGCTTCTGGAAACCATATCTCTAGACTCCACTGATACTCAGGACACGTCAACCTGAAGAAACAAGAGAAAAGTGAAAGGGAGGGAACACAGGGAGGGATAATATTCACCTCTGTGTTTTTAATAAAATTCTGGTTTTCCTTCACAAATGCTAGGAAAGTCCACAAATTTCATGGCAAGCACGGAGGCTTCATATTATGCTAGTTCATTGCTGACATACAACCTGACTAGCTACATGTTCAGCAGGTTTAAAATAAAAATCCCTAATCGTGGACTCCCTAGACCAATCCTCCTCCTCCATTCAACTGACCGCCAACCTGCAGGGCCATCAAAGCCATGGCGCCTCTGGAGGAATGCGCTCCGGACATGGATACCTCAATACCAGCCAATTGCATAATCCACCACACCCATCTTGCCAGTGTGGCTGATGACACTGGAAGATAGGGTTTGAGGAAGGAAATCAACAATTGAGTCCAACCCGGTCTCCTCAAAGGAGTTGTATGGTGTTCAGAGGCCTGCAGGCATTGAACCACATATAACTGTGGTCTCTCAGGAAAAGCAGGATACGTCTGAGAATGACAAACGGCACACCATCTGGAGTAAAAGACCTAGAGTGAAGGTCTAAGGCATGAACATCGGACACTGTCTTGAAGGAAATAAGACACAACTACATAGTTAGTTTTGCTCATATCCCACTGAAATGGCTGAACAGTATGTATTGCTCGTCCTGTAGGTCTCCCCCTGATGAAAGAGCGATGACAAAAAGTTTACCACCTGCACTGGAGACTCTGATACGGGATCCAAATCTGTTCCATGCACCAAGGAGCCCAAGCTGACCAAGATGACTGGTACATGGATCTAGTACCAGGTGTCCATGACTCCTCCGAAGCCAAAAAAGAAGGGGTATCGATGCGACCCCCAAGAGGAGCCACACCATCAACTGGAGGGTGCCAGAGGACGTCAGTTCATGAGGATTCCCTGACAGATCCACCAGAAGGGATGGGAAAAGTGTCAGCAGCAGGGGAATGTTGCAGGACAGCCCCAATAAAGGAGGAAACCAAGGTTGAGTTGGCCAAAAGGGCATCACCAGATCTACCATTGCCTCTTGCCTCTTGATGGCAAGTATAGTTTGGAATATCATGGCGAAGGGGGGGAAATGAGACCCCAAGGCTGGAGGAATGCGTCCAGCGCTAGGGCCTCCAGATCTGGTTGGCAACTGAAGAACGTTAGAATCTGACAATTCAGTCGGGACACAAAAAGGTCTACCTCAAAGGGACCCCAAAGTTCTGCTATGGCCTAGAAAATGCCCCGATGCAACATCCAGTTGGTGCAATCCACCAGATACATGGAGTTCCAGTCGGCCACTGCTTTGGATAACCCATGTAAATATTCCACATGGACTGTAATATTCTGGTCCAGGCAGAAATGCCAAAAGTCCCGAGCCAACTCCACCAAGTGTTTGGATTTCGTGCCGCCGATTCAGTTGACGTACTGCACAGCGGATACATTGTGCATCCTCAGCAGGGCACAACAGTCCACCTGATTCTTGGCCAGACTCTTGAGGGCAAACGCCGCTGCCAAAAAGTTCCAGACAATTTATGTGTAAGTCCAGCTCTCTGGGGGACCATTTCCCACCTGTGGTCACATAGCCCAGTCTGGCCCCCCAACCTATGTGACTGGCACCGGATTCTCTAATGACGCTTGGAGAGACACCAAAAATGGCTTTGCCATTCCAGAAGTCAAAATGTTTGAGCCACCAGAACAACTCTTCTTGTGTGTCTGAAGACAGATCAGCAAGATCTGTGTATCTGAGACCGCGGCGTAGATGTTTCAACTTTAATTTCCGAAAGGCTTGGTAGTGTAGGCAACCTGGGGAAATTGCCTGAATGGAGGCTGATAGGAGACCCACAATTCGAGCCAGAATCCTTAGGGAGATTTGTCCTTTCCATAGGATGGCCCGAAGTGCCTTACAAATTGACTTTACCTTTCATTCCGGGAAACTAAGGGTCACTTGAGCCGAGTTGATCATGAACCCCAGAAACTCCAAGCAACGAGCTGGGACCAACACCAATTTCTCACAATTGATGAGAAAACCCAGCGACGTTAGCAACCAAAGGGTCCACTCAACGTGGGTATGGAGAACAGACCGATCCTGCAACATGATCAGAATGTCGTCCAGATAAAGTATAATCTGCTCTCCGTGGCACTGTAAGAAATATACTACCGGCTTTAAAAGCTTGTAAATCACCAGGGAATTGCCATCTCTGACCCTGCCATAGGAATTGAATGTATTCCTGTGATGCAGGAGCCAGGGGAACCGTCAGGTAAGGGTCCTTCAGGTCTATCTTCACAAGCTATTCCGACTGCAAGAGAAGGTCTCAGAGGCAATGTATGTCCTCTATCTTGAAGTGACGTATAGTATGAAGTTGTTTAGCTGGCAAAGGTGGATCACTGGGCTTAGGCCAGAATTTTCCTTTCTTACCAGAAAAATATTACTGATAAAACCATGGGAATCGTCTGATGCCTAAGTAATGGTATGCTTCTGATGAAGGTCAGCGACCTCGCGGTCCACTAATAGATTGTCTTGTTGAGAAAAAAAAAGAGGTCGGGATAGACATTTGGGTCGGGGTGGCATAAAACTTGATCTGATAACCCAACACTGTCTGAAGGACCCACAGATCTGAAGTGATGGAAGCCAACTGATAGGAAAAATGGGAGTGTCTGCCCCCCACTTTCCCCAAAGGAAAATGACAGGATGAGTGAGACTTACCAGAATACAGTCTTGATTTGAACTGTCCTATGTTTAGCCTGACTATCCAAGATCTGCCTCTTTGGGGGAAAAAGGGACCTCCATATTGTTGGTCGTGAGGAGGTTGTCCTCAAAACATAGGGACCCCCGAGGTCTGAATCCTGTGTTGTGGTTGCATGGAATGGCCGGGATGCAACTTTTGCCTCGCCTGGCCCTGACAAAAAACTTAGGCAGCAATATTCATTTTGAAGAGGACTGGGCCTTGTCCAGGGCTGTAAAAGCAGTCACAAATTAACCAAGGTCGTTGATAAAATTGTCGCCAAATGGTTGACCCTGAGCTGGAGGACACAGTTCTGACACAGCCATTTCTGACAGTTTAGGATCAATTTTAATCAATATGGCCCTACATCTTTCCGCCGAGAGGGCAAAGTTTGCATTACCAACCAGGCAAATTGTCATTTGAACCCAACCCCGGAGGACATGGATATCCACCGGGGTGTCAGAATGCAGGGCACCTTCGATGAGGTCAAAAATCTTAGTTAGAGGACCCATGTCAGAGAAAAAATTACATGACCTGATCCTGAGGGAACAGCAAAGAAAGAGGAAGTTTTATAGATTACAACACAGATTTAAAGGGAAAGTAATGTTTCATAATAAAAACAGCTCTAATTAATCTTCATAGTATTTGGACTTTGGAGAGTGTTATTTCAATTCTGTCAGTGTTGTAGTTCCAGAGTAATTCAATGACAGAGTGTCCCCCTCCCGCCCCTTTTACTGATGTAACACTGTTCAGCCAGATCAGAAGGGAAGTGCCCAGGTAGACTGCAGAGAGGGACAATCTTCAGTTAAGATAAGGGAAAAACCTGAAAAACTTGTCAAGGGGGGCAGGGATTTCATTGTTTTCCTAGGAATAAGAGTGTCCCCTTCTGTTATCTGTCCAGTCTATGGACTGCATTCCACATCTGAGAAGAGATTGTTTACACTAGGTAAAAGGGGCGGGAGGGGGAAACTTTGCTTGTGAATATCTCATAAACCATAAAGGTTTGAGAGATAAGACTTATATCATTCTTCATGTTTTTTTAATGCCTACAAAATAAAATAAAGTTAAAACGAAGTATTACTATCCCTTTAAGGGAATGATGGACTATGATTGTCAAGGAAAGGAATATTCTAATACTGAAGTTTTTTTTCTATTCTGCTTGTTAACAATAACATTTTCTTTGCTGCTGAGGGGGTAGTGGAGAAGCATATTATGAAGCCTCCATGCTTGCCATACAGTTGCTGTGTGTGACAGAAGGACTTACCTTGGTAGGAGTCCATCACACCGCAATCAGGTATATCTTTATAATTTGTGGATTTTCTTAGCAATGTGAAGGAAAGTCAGAAATGTATTAAAGACATGGAGGTTAATAATATGCTTAACCTTCTTCAATGACATCCCTCAGCAACAAACCTAGGTAGGAGTCCATCATACAGCAGTCATGTGTGTGTGTATAATTACTGTGTGTACCAGAAGCACTTACCTAGGTGGGAGTCCAGCATACAGCAGTCAGGTGTATCTATATAATTACTGTGTGTAACAGAAACACTTATCTAGGTAGTAGTCCATCATACAGTAGTCAGGTGTATCTATATAATTACTGTGTGTAACAGAAGCACTTACCTAGGTAGGAGTCCATCACACAGCAGTCAGGTGTATCTATATAATTACTGTGTGCAACAGAAGCACTTACCTAGGTAGGAGTCCATCACACAGCAGTCAGGTGTATCTATATAATTACTGTGTGCAACAGAAGCACTTACCTAGGTAGGGGTCCATCACACAGCAGTCAGGTGTATCTATATAATTACTGTGTGTAACAGAAGCACTTACCTAGGTAGGAGTCCATCATACAGCAGTCAGGTGTATCTGTATAATTACTGTGTGTAACAGAAGCACTTACCTAGGTAGGAGTTCATCACACAGCAGTCAGGTGTATCTATATAATTACTGTGTGTAACAGAAGCACTTACCTAGGTAGGGGTCCATCACACAGCAGTCAGGTGTATCTGTATAATTACTGTGTGTAACAGAAGCACTTACCTAGGAAGGAGTCCATCACACAGCAGTCAGGTGAATCTATATAATTACTGTGTGTAACAGAAGCACTTACCTAGGTAGGAGTCCATCACACAGCAGTCAGGTGTATCTATATAATTACTGTGTGTAACAGAAGCACTTACCTAGGTAGGGGTCCATCACACAGCAGTCAGGTGTATCTGTATAATTACTGTGTGTAACAGAAGCACTTACCTAGGAAGGAGTCCATCACACAGCAGTCAGGTGTATCTATATAATTACTGTGTGTGACAGATGCACTTACCTAGGTAGGAGTCCATCACACAGCAGTCAGGTGTATCTATATAATTACTGTGTGTAACAGAAGCACTTACCTAGGTAGGAGTCCATCACACAGCAGTCAGGTGTATCTATATAATTACTGTGTGTAACAGAAGTACTTACCTAGGTAGGAGTCCATCACACAGCAGTCAGGTGTATCTGTATAATTATTGTGTGTAACAGAAGCACTTACCTAGGTAGGAGTCCATCACACAGCAGTCAGGCGTATCTGTATAATTATTGTGTGTAACAGAAGCACTTACCTAGGTAGGAGTCCATCACACAGCAGTCAGGCGTATCTGTATAATTATTGTGTGTAACAGAAGCACTTACCTAGGTAGGAGTCCATCACACAGCAGTCAGGCGTATCTGTATAATTATTGTGTGTAACAGAAGCACTTACCTAGGTAGGAGTCCATCACACAGCAGTCAGGCGTATCTGTATAATTATTGTGTGTAACAGAAGCACTTACCTAGGTAGGAGTCCATCACACAGCAGTCAGGCGTATCTGTATAATTATTGTGTGTAACAGAAGCACTTACCTAGGTAGGAGTCCATCACACAGCAGTCAGGCGTATCTATATAATTACTGTGTGTAACAGAAGCACTTACCTAGGTAGGAGTCCATCACACAGCAGTCAGGTGTATATATATAATTACTGTGTGCAACAGAAGGACTTACCTAGGTAGGAGTCCATCACACAGCAGTCAGGTGTCTCTATATAATTACTGTGTGTAACAGAAGCACTTACCTAGGTAGGAGTCCATTATACAGCAGTCAGGTGTATCTATATAATTACTGTGTGTAACAGAAGCACTTACCTAGGTAGGAGTCCATCACACAGCAGTCAGGTGTATCTATATAACTACTGTGTGTAACAGAAGGACTTACCTAGGTAGGAGTCCATCACACAGCAGTCAGGTGTATCTTTATAATTACTGTGTGTAACAGAAGCACTTACCTAGGTAGGAATCCATCATACATCAGTCAGGTGTATATATATAATTACTGTGTGTGACAGAAGCACTTACCAAGGTAGGAGTCCATCATACAGCAGTCAGGTGTATCTTTATAATTACTGTGTGTAACAGGAGCAATTACCTAGGTAGGAGTCCATCACATAGCTGTCAGGTGTATCTATATCATTACTGTGTGTAACAGAAGCACTTACCTAGGTAGGAGTCCATCATACAGCAGTCAGGTGTATCTATATAATTACTGTGTGTAACAGAAGCACTTACCTAGGTAGGAGTCCATCATTCAGCAGTCAGGTGTATCTATATAATTACTGTGTGTAACAGAAGCACTTACCTAGGTAGGAGTCCATCACACAGCAGTCAGGTGTATCTATATAATTACTGTGTGTAACAGAAGCACTTACCTAGGTAGGAGTCCATCATACAGCAGTCAGGTGTATCTATATAATTACTGTGTGTAACAGAAGCACTTACTTTGGTAGAGTTCTTCATTTCCCCCCTATAGTGCAGTTGGTTGGGTCCAGAGTTGCTTATCTCTTTCTTCGTGCATACAGCCCCAGATGTATTATGGATGCTTGGAATTAAACAGCAGTAATAGTTCCATTGTATCCCAGGTAACAGTAACAGCTCATTGTGGGAGATGGTTCGTCAGGGACCTGTCTAAGAACTGATAATCATTCTGTTGTGTAACACTGGATTAGAACACAGCCCTGGAGACCATCCATTATACACCCCTGCTAATTAGTGTATGCAGAGTCACACGGATCTGTTGCTTCATGTAGCACTTGGCATCTATAAAACATGTCAAATGAGAAATAATTGTGTCTTGTTACCTGTGAGGAGTATTAAGGAAGGATTGAAAAGGATTAATGTTAAGAGGCTAATTTAATAATCACAGCTGGAACAAACCATCTGTACATAGGGGACGCATACAAATATCCATCGACTGAAGTGGTCCTTTTTTTTTAACCCTTTCAGTGATAGAGAGGTCCCCACACACGTTGATATAATGTACACTAGTTTGCTGTGCAAGCAGAGAATTATTATTATTTATTTATTTATATAGCGCCAACTAATTCCGTAGCGCTGTACTATTGGGAATATATGTTAACCCTTTGAGTGCCAGAGGGGTACGCAAAGCAATGAGTTGCATACCCCTCTGAAACTTGAAGGGTTAACCCTTGCCTTGGTATTGCTAGACATCCGTAGAATGTAAGGAAGACATGTCAAACATGTGGCCCTGGGGCCGTACTCGGCGCCCTAGCTAATAAACCGTGGCCCCCAACAGGATTTCTCATTGTCACTGTAGAGCGGCTTCGCAGGTGCAAATTCTGTTTTGATCCGCTTGGTTTGCTGTCACCTTCAAGAGCAGGAATAGGAAACCTCTGGCCTTCTCTGGCTCATTGGGGATGATGGGAGTTTTAGCCCCTGCCAGACTGAGTGCCAAAAGTTGCCTATCTCTATTCTAGAGGTGAGCTGGACCCTGTACTAATTATCACAACAATGCAGCAAACTACGTACATTTCTTCCCTCTCTCCAGACCTCCCCGACGTAATAATAGCGCAGTTGCGGGCAGCCATAGTTGTGGCAGTTGTTAAAGGGACAGTAATGTTTCATAATAAAATCATCTCCAATTAATCTTCATAGTATTTGGGCCATGGAGAGTGCTATGTCAATACTGTCAGAGTTGTAGTACAAGAGTAATTGAATGATAAAGTATCCCCCTCCTGCCTCTTTTACTGATGTAACACTGCTCACCTCAGAGCAGCAAGACTGTCCGGATGGATCACAGAGAGGGACAATCTTCAGTGATCATAAGGAAAAACCTGAAAAACCTGTCAAGGGGGCAGGGTTTTCCTTATGATCACAGTAAGAAGATTGTCCCTTGCTGTGATCTGTCCGGTCAAGAGACCAGATTCCACATCTGAGGGGAGGTGGCTTACACTAGGTAAAAGGGGAGGGAGGAGGATACTTTATCATTCAGTTACTCTTGCACTACAACTCTGACAATATTGAAATAACACTCTCCATGGACCAAATACTATGAAAATTAATTGGAGCTGCTTCTTTTGTGAAACATTACTATCCCTTTAAGTTTGAAGCCTTCCTTGGCGGAAATAATGGCCAGTGAAGTGCTAGGACCGTCATCGGTGAATTTGACTTAAGAACCAATGACAGTCTTGGCATATCATGTTTTTTTGCTCACAGTGCTCCTTCGGGGGAGCTGTGAGCGCCACCGGAGTCTGAACCTCACTGCTACAAGACCGGAGTGATTAGTATCAGACTCTCGTTCGGTGCGTTGACACACACGATCAGTCACATGTGTAGCATTGCAGAATGAGATCAAAGGGATAGTAATGTTTCAAAGTAAAAGCAGCTCCTATTAATCTTCATAGTATTTGGGCCATGGAGAATGTTATTTCAATACTGTCAGAGTTGTAGTACAAGAGTAATTCAATGATAAAGTATCCCCCTCCTGTCCCTTTTACCTAGTGTAAGCCATCTCTTCTCAGATGTGGAATCCAGTCCATAGACCAGACAGATAACAGCAGGGGACAATCTTCTTCCTATGAGAACAATGAAAGCCCTGCCCCCCTTGACAAGTTTTTCAGGTTTTTTCCCTTATCTTAATTGAAGATTGTCCCTCTCTGTAGTCTACCTGGGCACCTCCCTTCTGATCTGGCTGAGCAGTGTTACATCAGTAAAAGGGGTGGGAGGGGGATACTTTGTCATTGAATTACTCTTGTACTACAACTCTGACAGAATTGAAATAACACTCTCCAAAGTCCAAATACTATGATGATTAATTGGTGTCGCTTTTATTGTGAAATATTACTATCACTTTAAGGGTGTATGAGGGTGTATAAAATATGGTCCCATCCCAAGCAAGAAGCGGTTAATCAGGGATTAATAAGAGTTGTGTGTTTCTCAATCAGGGTTAATAAGGGGTTATTGCATTTCTTACTAATCTTCGATGATTAACATGTTTATTAGGAGCGTTCTGTGCATGGTCTTCAGTAAGTTACATTATATTAAATTTTTCAAGGTCTTGCGACACTAATAGAAATGCTGATTTTTGCAGACTGCATTAACCCTCGCAGCCGCAGAGCAGGAGCTAGGCATGTAATGGTGCCGTAGGTTGTTGATACTAACCTTGTAATCTGATAGGTCAAAGCATTCTGATCACTGGGTGATAAAGGGTATAAATCTGTCTGATGTGGGGGCTGATATAGAGCTTCATCTGCAACGTGCTGTTTATCTGTGCAAAAATTGTATGGGCGGTGGTCAGATCCATCCAGTGGCTCTCCTATACCGGCTGGGATCATTAGCCTATAAGTAGTCCATGATTTTTACTATGATTATTGCTTATTGATAATAAAATCTGTGATTACCTATGTGGCTCTCTGTTTATTTACTTTGTAATCCAAAAGAATCCCTGAAACAAAGGGGTTAAAAAAACATTATTGTTTTATTGCTTTGGAGCAATGTGATACACTTATATACACACCACACAGTCTGATCTCCTACACACAGGTACACCAGGGTGATACACTTATATACACACCACACAGTCTGATCTCCTAAACACATGGACACCAGGGTGATACACTTATATACACACACCACACAGTCTGATCTCCTAAACACAGGGACACCAGGGTGGTACACTTCTATACACACCACACAGTCTGATCTCCTAAACACAGGGACACAAGAGTGATACACTTATATACACACCGCACAGTCTGATCTCCTAAACACAGGGACACCAGGGTGATACGCTTGTATACACACCACACAGTCTGATTTCCTAAACACAGGGACACCAGGGTGATACACTTCTATACACACACCACACAGTCTGATCTCCTAAACACAGGGACACCAGGGTGATACACTTCTATACACACCACACAGTCTGATCTCCTAAACACAGGGACACCAGGGTGATACACTTCTATACACACCACACAGTCTGATCTCCTAAACACAGGGACACCAGGGAGATACACTTATATACACACCACACAGTCTGATCTCCTAAACACATGGACACCAGGGTGATACACTTATATACACACCACACAGTCTGATCTCCTAAACACATGGACACCAGGGTGATACACTTATATACACACACCACACAGTCTGATCTCCTAAACACAGGGACACCGGGGTGATACACTTATATACACACCGCACAGTCTGATCTCCTAAACACAGGGACACCAGAGTGATACACTTATATACGCACCGCACAGTCTGATCTCCTAAACACAGGGACACCAGGGTGATACACTTATATACACACCGCACAGTCTGATCTCCTAAACACAGGGACACCAGGGTGATACACTTATATACACACCACACAGTCTGATCTCCTAAACACAGGGACACCAGGGTGATACACTTCTATACACACCACACAGTCTGATCTCCTAAACACAGGGACACCAGGGTGATACATTATATATACACCAAACAGTGTGATCTCCTAAACACAGGAACACCAGGGTGATACACTTATATACACACCACACAGTCTGATCTCCTAAACACAGGGACACCAGGGTGATACGCTTATATAAACACACCACACAGTCTGATATCCTAAACACAGGGACACCAGGGTGATACACTTATATACACACCACACAGTCTGATCTCCTAAACACAGGGACACCAGGGTGATACACTTATATACACACTGTGTGAAATGCCCTATAGAATACATTGATTCACAGTGTATCTTTTTCACAATTTTCTGCCGTTGCGACGTTACCTCTGTGAAAGGTGCTTAAAGGGATAGTAATGTTTCACATTAAAAGCAGCTTGAATTTATCTTCATAGTATTTGGGCCAAGGAGAGTGTTATTTCAATACTGTCAGAGTTACATAGTAACATAGTTGATGAGGCTGAAAAAAGACATGTGTCCATCATTTCCAGCCCATGCCAAAAACACCGCTGTTGATTCAGTGGAAGGAAAAAAAAAAAAGCCCTCTGATTCCAATTTAGCCCCAAGTGTGTATAAAAAATTCCATCCTGACTCCAAATGACAGTCAGATGGTTTCCTGGATAGTTCCCTGGATCAACATCCTATCTCCCCTCAGATGTGGAATCTGGTCTCTGGACCGGACAGATCACAGCAAGGGACAATCTTCTTACTGTGATCATAAGGAAAACCCTGTGTTACGATTCTCAAACAAGACAAGGAGTCAGGCGGTATAGTTAAAATCACCTTTATTAGAATAATAGGTAGTAATTCAAATAGTAGAACAACGAGAATAAGCAGAGGGTGACAGAAAAGGCCAAATACTCTGTCAGAAATAGGAGTCTGCCAATGGGTCAACCACAGCTGCTGGAGACTAGGCCGGAGCCAACTGGTAGTCTCAATGGTAGTGAGTGGAATACCGGATATGACCCGAAGTCTCTCGCTAGGTAGATACAATGGAGAACACTGTCTCATGCCTGCAGTCAGTTAGGAAGAGCTTGTCTCCAATAAGGGATTGCAACAATGGAGACATTGACCCACGCCTGCAGTCAGTAAGGCTGGAGTCTGCCAGAGCCCCAGGTCCGCACCAGGATGGATTTCTGTGGGAAATGAGCAAAACAGCGGAGTGAACAGTCAGAGCCACCAGTCAGCACCAGTTAGGATAGTCAGACAAGCCAGGGTCATACACAGAGCGGATAGTCAGCCAGATCCACAGGTCTGCACCAGATAGGATGTCCAATAATAGTTGGCAACACTGGGAGGTTAGTTGGACAGAGCCCTAGGTCAGCCCCAGTTTGGATAGTCAGAGAAGCCAGGGTCATACACGGAGCGGGTAGTCAGCCAGAGCCACAGTTCTGCACCAGATTGGATGTCTATAGCCAAAGGAGCGCACAGGAAGAATGGTCAGCCAGACCCACAGGTCTGCACTAGATTGGATGTCTATAGCCAAAGGAGCGCACAGGAAGAGTGGTCAGCCAGAGCCACAGGTAGGGCTGCCACCCAGCCGGTATTTTACCGGCAGGCCGGTAAAAAATTGGCTTCTCTCCAATGTTAAGTCTATGGAGGGAATGCGATGGCCGGTATTTTTTTGAAGAAAAGGTGGCAACCCTAGCCACAGGTCTGCACCAGATTGGATGTCTATAGCCAAAGGAGCGCATAGGAAGAATGGTCAGACAGAGCCACAGGTCTGCACCAGATTGGATGTCTATAGCCAAAGGAGTGCACAGGTAGAATGGTCAGACAGAGCTACAGGTCAGCACCAGAATGGATAGTCAGACAAACGGGGTCATACACAGGATACAGGAAGTAGAACTGCACAGAACAACAACGTAAGGGTAATGATACACAGGCCCAGAGAGGTTTATAAAGGAATAGGAGAAGACGGGACCAATTAGGTCCCCCAGGTTGGGCCTATCACAGGCGTACAGGCAAGTGCCTGATTCATGATGCCAGTAAGAAGGACCCATACGTGAGGAGGCCACAGGCAAAGAGGGACGCAGCCAGTGACTCGGAGCATCAGTCCAGAACCCTGCTCCCATCTGAATGGTGCAAGCCGGGGTAAGGCACTGTGACACCTTGCCCCCTTGACAGGTTTTCCCTTATGATCACTGAAGATTGTCCCTCTCTGTGATCCATCCGTACAGTCTTGCTGCTCTGAGGTGAGCAGTGTTACATCGGTAAAATGGGCGGGAGGGGGATACTTTATCATTCAATTACTCTTGAACTACAACTCTGACAGTATTGATATAACACTCTACATGGCCCAAATACTATGAAGATTAATTAGAGCTGCTTTTATTATGACACATTACTATCCCTTTATGTCCTGCAGCTCTATTGTTATGTTCCACATCTGTGGCAGTTTACATGATACCCTGGTCTATATTGCTGTATTCTTGTTGGTTTAATCTGTTTACTTCTCTTATCTTTCCCAGTGAGTTAAATAAATACCTGAAGCCTTATCTTACTACAGTGATGTAAAACATAGATAGATTCTGGAGCAATATAAACAGCAGATTATCTGGATCTTCCCCAGCTGTCATGAAATGGAAAAAAGAAAATAAAAAGGTTTATTTGTGTGTGTGACCCTAAGGCCTCAAATTTGTGTAAAAACCGTTATTCCTATCTCTTCTGGCCCAGCTGACCTTGTTTTAGATGAGTTTTTGAAACAGTTGTCTGGGTGATAATTTTGTATGTGACCGTAAATAGAGTGTAAAAATAAGCAGACATATGTGACAAAAAAAAAACCAAAAACATTTAAGAAAAGGTGATGGGTGCATGGAGCAGCCTTCCAGGGTATCCTGTTAAAAGGCCACAGGGAAAATGTTGTGCGGCTAGCAGTCGCATTAACCACGGAGCCTGGTTGAAAATGGCGACATGAGAATCTCGCACTGCATAAAAGAGAGAGGTTCTCATGGCGACTCTTTAAACATCGTTACCATCGTGACTGTATACAGCTCCCATCATCCTTACCTTGACATGTCGCCCCTTTTGAAAATGGTGCCTTCTCTGCGCTGTAAATTATTCCTTAAGTGCCACATATAATTAAAAAACATTAAAAACATGGGGAACACCGTGTTCTAAAGGAAAGCAGGACTTGAAGGCATGCACCAACATGATGTGCGCACACCGGGGCAGCGCTGTGCAAGATTACACCGTTAGATTTTTATCAGTAGAGCACAGCGCAGAGAAGGCACCATACTTAGGAGGTAGGAGATGGGGGCGTTGTGGAGATTGGGGGGGGCATCGTGGAGGGCCCAGGGGCCAATGTGGTCGGGGGGGCCCAATGTGGTCGGGGGGTGGGGGGTCCATGGCACCAGGGGTTGGAGGGTTCTAGTTAACCTCTGATCCATACCTCCCGAGTGTCTCTCTTTAGGATATATTAGGGGTACTTGCCTCGCAAATGTCCCTCTTTAGTAGAAATTAGGGGTTCCAATTTGGGCCCTGTAGCTTCCCCAAACCTTGAATAACCTATGCATATGGGGTATTGCCGTACTCAGAAGAAGGAGCTGAACACTAAACAATGCATTTTTAAAAATCTTCACCTATCCTGTGCTTGAAATTCACATCAACATTGAAGTTAAAGTGTGAAAAACACTGTTTTTTTTTTACTTATGTCAATATTTACGAGGGATTGGTGGTAAAATGACTGCGTACAAAATGTGAAAATATACATAAAATAAAAGCCTGGGGTGTCTACTTTCCAAAAATATACACTTTTGGGGGAAAATTTTAAGGTGGAGTGCTGATACACAGCCCAAATGAGACATGGCACCAGTGATGCAAGCTGTGAAAATTCAAAGTGTGAACCTGGAAACGCGCATGTTCCAATTTGGGCCCCATAGCTCCCGCAAACCTTGAGAAACCTATGCATATGGGGTATTGCCGTACTCAGAAGAAGGAGCTGAACACTAAACAATGCATTTTTAAAAACATTCACCTATCATGTGATTGAAATTCACATCAACATTGAAGTGAAAGTGTGAAAAATGCTGTTTTTTTAACATAAGTCAAGATTTACAAGGGATTGGTAATAAAACGGCTGTGTAAAAAATTTGAAAACATACATAAAATGAAAGCCTGGGGTGTCTACTTTACAAAAATATATACTTTTGGGGGGACATCTTAGAGTGGAGCACTGTTACACAGCCCCAAATGAGACATGGCACCAGTGATGCAAGCTGTGAAAATTCAAGATGTGAAACTGGAAACGCGCCATGTTCCAATTTGGGCCCCGTAGCTCCCCCAAACCTTAAGAAACCTATGCATATGGGGTATTGCTGTACTCAGAAGAAGGAGCTGAACACTAAACAATGGATATTTTTAAATTTTAAACTATCCCGTGTTTAATTTTCAAGTTTCTTAAATATTGTAGGCATTAAAGAGATAGTAATACTTAAATTTAACTAAAATGCATCTTGTAGCCCTTAAAAAACCAAATTAAATGACCCCAGCGGCATCTCTCAAACCTTTAGTTCCCCCTCCCCTGACATCAGCTCTCTAGCTGCCTGCAGGGGAACCCTGTCACTGAACAAGTGGTGGCTCTGCAGCAGAACCAAGATCCCATTATGGAAAAAGAAATCTTTCACTAAAAAGGTCTTCTACATGTTCTTGCAAACCAAGTACACGTAGAAGACCGTTCCAGTGAAGGATTTCTTTTTCCATAACGCGGTCTCGGCTCTGCTGAAGAGCCTCCACCGGTCCCGGGACAGGATTCCCCTGCAATCAGCTAGAGCTCTGACGTCAGGGGAGGGGGAATTTGACAGCGGATATCTCTCAAACCATAAAGGTTTGAGAGATGCCGCTGGTGTCATTTAATTTGTTTTTTTTAAGGGCTACAAGATACATTATAGTTAAATTTAAGTAATACTATCACTTTAAAAAATAAGTACATTGATGTAAGTCTTATCTCGCAGACCTTTATAGATTGAGAGATATAACTGGCTAAATGGCCCTCCTCCAGGCTGTTTCAGACAACTCCGCCATCAAGCTGACAACAGGAGATTCCAGTCCCTGGACCGGCCAGCGGCTCTTCAGCAGAGCCTAAATCGCACTAAGTATGCATGGTTTGAAAGCACACTTTGTAGACCGTTTCAATTAAGTATTTATTTCTAAATATCATGATTTCAGCTCTGCTGAAGAGCCGCCTGCTGTCAGTTAGAGTGCTAACTTCTCTGAAACAGCCTGGAGGAGGAACTTTAGCCAGTTACATCTCTCAAACCCAGGCCCGGACTGGCCATCGGGCATACCGGGCATTTGCCCAGTGGGCCGGATCGGGGCAGTCCGGGCGTTCAGGAAAAAATTATTTTTCAAATGTGTTTAGTTTCAATTTCCAATTCCTGGTGGGCGGGCAATCAACGTGCGGCCGTGCGGAGTGCCGCACATGATATAAGCTGCTCCGCCCACGATCACCGCCGACAGCCCAACCCTGTGCGACAGACAGACTTGTGCCAGGAGGTGATCAGAAGGCCGCCGCCCGCCGCTCGCCGCTCCGGTCACAGCAGAGAGGCCCAAGAGTGAGTGTGGCACCGTCATGTCTCTGATGCAGTTTGTTTGCCCACACTGCCCAGAATTGCGTTGAATGAATCTCTACAGGCACAACCAGCCTGTACGCATTGGCTGCCACTGCCAGCTTGCCTTCCGCCGAAACTTTTCCGGTGGTGGGGGCCGTCACCATAAAGATTTGAGAGATAAGACTTACATCGATGTAATTCTTTTGTTTTAATGCTCTACAATATTAAAGAGATAGTAATGTCCCAAAATAATTTTATTTGTATCGTAGAGTAAATAAAAAAACATTATTTGCAGCAAACCCCATCTCTCAGACCTCTATGGTTTGAGAGATATTTGCTTTGAAAGTTTGCACCTCTCTCCCCTTCTCCTGATGTCAGTGTAAAGCTGACAGCAGGAGATCTGAGTCATGCGACTCGAGGAGGCTCTTCAGCAGAGCCAAAATCACTATATTTAACAAGAACTTCATTGGATTGCAAGCACACTTTGTAGACCTTTCCAATGAAGTAATTCTTTTTTTAAATAACGCAATTTCGGCTCTGCTGAAGAGCCAACGGCTGGTCCCCGGACCAGGATCTCCTGCTGTCAGCTAGACGCTGACTTCAGGAGAAGGGGAGGAGGGGGGAACGTTAATTGTGAATATCTCTCAAACCGTAGAGGTTTGAGAGATGGGGTTAGCTGCAAATAATTTATTTTTATTTAATCTACATTACAAAATAAAATAATTTTGGGACATTATTTTCACTTTAAAGAAACGTAAAATTAAACATTATTATCCCTTTAAGAATCTCACAATTCAATGAGGCAAAATATAAGCTCGGTGGCCCTAATGGCCGCCCATGCACCAGATTGTGTGGTTGTTATGGGGTTAAAGGGATAGTAATGTTTCATAATAAAATCAGCTGTAATTAATCATCATAGTATTTGGACTTTGGAGAGTGTTATTTCAGTTCTGTCAGAATTGTAGTACAAGAGTAAATCAATGACAAAGTATCCCCCTCCCGCCCCTTTTACTGATGTAACACTGCTCAGCCAGATCAGAAGGGAGGTGCCCAGGTAGACTGCAGAGAGGGACAATCTTCAATTAAGATAAGGGAAAAACCTGAAAAACTTGTCAAGGGGGGCAGGGCTTTCATTGTTCTCATAGGAAGAAGATTGTCCCCTTCTGTTATCTGTCTGGTCTATAGACTGCATTCCACATCTGAGAAGAGATGGATTACACTAGGTAAAAGGGGCGGGAGGGGAAACTTTGGTTATGAATATCTCTCAAACCATAAAGGTGTGAGAGATAAGACATATCGTTCTTCATGTTTTTTTAATGCCTACAAAATAAAATAAAAATAAAATGAAGTATTACTATCCCTTTAAGAAGGCCCTGCCATTAACCCCATTTAATGCAATTTCATCTTTAATCATTTAAGCCTTTGCAATGCACTCCGTACCCCTTTGGCACTCAAAGGGTTTGGTTGTGCACCCTTGAAGGGTTAAACAAGCAATTTTATTACATTTTATTTATTTTTCCTCACACTGGTTCAATTGCATGCCTTGCATGTGACTCTATTAAAAAATCCTGACGCCCAGGGCCAATTTGTCTCATCTATCAGCAGTTTATCACACATGGACATAAAGAAACGCATAAAACAGGGAACACAATTCCAGCGCCCGCTGACGTACAAAGCTTTCAATAAAACACACTAATAAAAGATAGCGCCGCTAGCAAACGATTTCCTACAAGAATTCCAAACGAAATGGCAAATTACCTGGGGGCATCTCTAAAAATCCCCTATGGACCGTTTTACACCGGCAACGTCTCCACCTGTGGCAGAAATTTATATTCGCCATAAACTATTATTCGTTTATTAGATCTAATTGTCTCATTCTGCAGCATTGCCACTGTTAAATTGACAGTCAACCTTGTTTTTGAATTTACTCTTTGGACTTTTAAAAGTTCAAATAACCAATATCACATCATTTGTGTTTAGAGGTCCACAGTGAACCCCCAACTATTTCTAAGTAATTAATTTCCCAACCTGGGTGACGATAGCAATCATATTTGTTTCTTCCTATTCATAGAGCATAGAAACATAGAATTTGAACGCAGGTACAAACCATTCGGGCCCATCAGGTCTGATAATTTTTCCTACTGTAAAAACCTCAAACCTTATTTGGTCCTTGGTCTTGTCTTATGTTCAGGACAGCCTTGCATGCTTACATCCCCTCACTGTATTAACCTCTACCGTTTCTGCTGGTAGGCTATTCCACTTATCTACCAACCTCTCAGTGAACTAAAACTTTCTTACATTATACTTAAACCTGTGTCCCTCTAGTTTTAGACTATGGCCTCTTGTCCTAACAATTTTACTCCTTTGAAATGTACTTCCATCCTGCACTTTGTTGAATCCCTTCATGTATTTGAATGTGTCTATCATATCCCCTCTCTCTCTTCTCTCCTCCAAGCTATACACGTTCAGATCCTTTAGTCTATCCTGATATTTCTTTTCCTGTAAACCAGTCACCATTTTAGTAGTCCTTCTCTGAATTCTCTCTAGAGTATCTATATCCTTCTGGAGATGGGGTCTCCAGTACTGTACACAATATTCTAGAGTATCTATATCCTTCTTGAGATGGGGTCTCCTGTACTGTACACAATACTCTAGAGTATCTATATCCTTCTGGAGATTGGGTCTCCTGTACTGTACACAATACTCAATAGTATCTATATCCTTCTGGAGATGGGGTCTCCTGTACTGTACACAATACTCTAGAGTATCTATATCCTTCTGGAGATGGGGTCTCCTCTACTGTACACAATACTCTAGAGTATCTATATCCTTTTGGAGATGGGGTCTCCTGTACTGTACACAATACTCTAGAGTATCTATATCTTTCTGGAGATGGGGTCTCCAGTACTGTACACAATACTCTAGAGTATCTATATCCTTTTGGAGATGGGGTCTCCAGTACTGTACACAATACTCTAGGTCTCCAGTACTGTACACAATACTCTAGGTGAGGTCTAACTAGAGATCTGTAGAGTGGCATGACCACTTCCCTTTTTCTGCTACTAATACCCCTAGCTATACAACCCAGCACCCTGCTTGCATTCCCCACCTCTTTATTACATTTTTCATAAATATATAGTAACATTTTGTTTTGACTTTCCATTTCCTGCAAGCGTGTATTATGTAAAGTACCTTTTCTATATATTTTATTATTATTTTATACATCTTCAGACTGAGCTCCCTAAAGCTTTATGTCAAGGAATGTGAAAGCAAGAGAAGTGATACAATGTAACACTATCCCTGCAGCACTGAGTGCTCTGTATGTTGGAGTGGAAGCTGGCTTTTTTCACCGACTCTGCTTTCGCAGTCCTTGAGAAACCTCTCTGGAAACAGATCCAGGAAACCTCACTGTGAGGGGAAGTAAAAAAAGCATAAAGAGGTTAAGATAAGAAGTTAAAGGGATAGTAATACTTCGTTTTAACTTTATTTTATTTTGCAGGCATTAAAAAAACATGAAGAATGATATAAGTCTTATCTCTCAAACCTTTATGGTTTAAGAGATATTCACAAACAAAGTTTCCCCCCCCTGTTCAACCAGATCAGAAGGGAGGTGCCCAGGTAGACTGCAGTGAGGGACAATCTTCAGTTAAGATAAGGGAAAAACCTGAAAAACTTGTCAAGGGGGGCAGGGCTTTCATTGTTCTCATAGGAAGAAGATTGTCCCCTGCTGTTATCTGTCTGGTCTATGGACTGCATTCCACATCTGAGAAGAGATGGCTTACACTAGGTAAAAGGGGCGGGAGGGGAAACTTTGCTTGTGAATATCTCTCAAACCATAAAGGTTAGAGAGATAAGACTTATATCACTCTTCATGTTTTTTAATGCCTACAAAATAAAATAAAGTTAAAACAAAGTATTACTATCCCTTTAAAATAAAATGTATTTGCAGTTGGCAGAATGTATGAAGTCAAAAAGAGTTTGACTGGCACTCAATGAGAAGTTAAACCAATCTAGTTCTTCTCATATATCAGTGACGGCTGAATTTTATATTTCCTGTAATGTCACAATATAAATGCATATCCGGTTATTCCTTATACTTTTTCTATAATGTTCTATACCGTTCTAAATGTCCATATCGGTGCCGTTTTATTGTAATCTTATTTTAAGTTCCCCCTCCTGCTCTGTTTTCCCTGCGTCACTCATCTTCCTTTCAGAGCTGAAAGCCGGTCCGGACGGATCGCAAAGAGGGACAATATTATGTCGGCATCAAGAGGGGCCCCTCTTGTTGCCGACAACACAATATTGTCCCTCTTTGCGATCCGTCCGGACCGAGCTTTCAGATCTGAAGGAAGATGAGTGACGCAGGGAAAACGGGGCAGGAGGAGGAACTTTAAAAATAGATTACAATAAAACTGCACCGATATGGACATTTAAAACTGTACAGAGTGTTAAAAAGAAGTATAAGGAATAATCAGATAGGCCTTTATAGTGTTATTGCTATCCCTTTAAAGTAAACCCCCACCCTTACCCACAAACACCCCCCACTACTACCTGGCCCTCCATCTAACCTCAGTGCACCCACAGGCATGCCTCCCCCGTAACTTTTTGCTCTGGTAAAAACTTATTAAACACTTTGAATGACAGAAAGGTAGAAAACTCATTGCTATGTAATGCTTTGCCCACCTCTAGGTTGCCACCCAGCCGGTATTTTACCGGCAGGCCGGTAAAAAATTGGCTTCTTTCCAGTGTTAAGTCTATGGAGGGAATGCCTTGACCGGTATTTTTTGAAGAAAAGGTGGCAACCCTACCCACCTGTGTGGCACTCACATGGTTAATTACTGCCACTAACCCTTGATTTGCTCTACACAGGCCGATGGATTATCTGCAGCGCGCCGCCTTGAGGAAGAAGTAACCGCCATGCGCAGTACGTACGAGCAGGAGATCAGTAAACTGCAGGAACAGCTGGGACACACGAATCAAACACAACATGGACTCAGTCACAGGAGCGACTTGATGGCCACGGAATACCAGGACAGGTATCAAAGCAACATGCCAGAGCAGCGTATGCGGAGTTCGGACGATAGGTCTATGTTAAAATGGACCACTTAATCTAAGATCGGTGCTGGAATTCCCTCCCCCGCCCCATCAGACTCTCCCCCAGCCTTCAAATTTTCAGAAGATCCCTGAAGACTCACCTCAACTACCCTCCATAAACATTATCACCAAGATTAACCCCTTCCCTGGACCACTGCACTCACCAGCACTTCTCTCTCCCTCCCACTGACCGGCAGTTCATGTGGCAGGAGGCACTTACACCCAATAGCACCTACTCCTTCCATGTACAACCTACCTTCCTCTAGACTGTAAGATCTCACCAGCAGGGGGCCCTCTGACCCTTCTGTTCTACATAATTGATCTGTACTATTTAATATCTCTGTATGTCCATTCCATATTGTACAGCGCTGCGGAATTAGTTGGCGCTATATAAATATTGAATAAGAATAAAGAATAAGATCAGTTTAGTTAATTTTAAAGAGAAGTAAAAACTACCTATATGTTGTGTTAGCCATTTTTGTAACATAAATATATTTTGAGAAAATACCCTTAATTTGTTGGAGCCACAGTCTGGCACTTTATACTAATTAGTTTATGTGCTGGGCCAATGTCATCACACACTGTGATATCAATGGATCTAGTCCACAAACTGTGATATGAATGGATCTAGTCTACACGCTGTGATATGAATGGATCTAGGCAGAGTCCACACACTGTGATATGAATGGATCTAGTCCACACACTGTGATATGAATGGATCTAGCAGAGCCCACACACTGTGATATGAATGGATCTAGTCCACACACTGTGATATGAATGGATCTAGTCCATACACTGTGATATGAATGGATCTAGGCAGAATCCACACACTGGTGCTAACTTATAGAGCCCTCACTAACACTGCACCCCCCTATATTTCATCTCTCATTTCCAAATATACTCCGCCCGCCATCTTCGCTCTGCACATGACCTTCTGCTCTCCACAGCTCTTATCACATCCTCCCACTCCCGCCTACAGGACTTCTCCCATGCTGCACCTGAGCTGTGGAATTCCCTCCCCCGCCCCATCAGACTCTCCCCCAGCCTTCAAATCTTCAGACGTTCCCTGAAGACTCACCTCTTCAGGGAGGCCTATCAACTGCCTCCATAAACATCATCACCAAGATTCACCCCTTGCACGGACTACTGCACTCAACGGCACTTCTCACTCCACCCACTGACTGGCAGTTCATGTGGCAGGAGGCACTTAAACGCAATAGCACTTACTCCTTCTGTGTCAACCTACCTTCCTCTAGACTGTAAGCTCTCACGAGCAGGGCCCTCTGATCCTCCTGTTCTCCACATCTGATTGTACTATTTAATACCTCTGTATGTCTGTTCCCAATTGTACAGCGCTGCGGAATTAGTTGGTGCTATATAAATAAAGAATAATAATAATAATAATAGTCCACACACTGTGATATGAATGGATCTAGTCCATACACTGTGATATGAATGGATCTAGTCCACACACTGTGATATGAATGGATCTAGGCAGAGTCCACACAATGTGATATGAATAGATCTAGCAGAATCCACACACTGTGATATGAATGGATCTAGTCCATACACTGTGATATGAATGAATCTAGGCAGAGTCCACACACTGTGATATGAATAGATCTAGGCAGAATCCACACACTGTGATATGAATGGATCTAGTCCATACACTGTGATATGAATGGATCTAGGCAGAATCCACACACTGTGATATGAATGGATCTAGGCAGAGTCCACACACTGTGATATGAATGGATCTAGTCCACACACTGTGATATGAATGGATCTAGGCAGAATCCACACACTGTGATATGAATGGATCTAGGCAGAGCCCACACACTGTGATATGAATGGATCTAGTCCACACACTGTGATATGAATGGATCTATTCCACACACTGTGATATGAATGGATCTAGGCAGAGTCCACACACTGTGATATGAATGGATCTAGTCCACACACTGTGATATGAATGGATCTATTCCACACACTGTGATATGAATGGATCTAGGCAGAGTCCACACACTGTGATATGAATGGATCTAGTCCACACACTGTGATATGAATGGGTCTAGTCCACACACTGTGATATGAATGGATCTAGTCCACACACTGTGATATGAATGGATCTAGTCCACACACTGTGATATGGATGGATCTATTCCACACACTGTGATATGAATGGATCTAGGCAGAGTCCACACACTGTGATATGAATGGATCTAGTCCACACACACTGTGATATGAATGGATCTAGTCCACACACACTGTGATATGAATGGATCTAGTCCACACACTGTGATATGAATGGATCTAGGCAGAGTCCATACACTGTGATATGAATGGATCTAGTCCACACACACTGTGATATGAATGGATCTAGTCCACACACTGTGATATGAATGGATCTAGTCTACACACTGTGATATGAATGGATCTAGTCCACACACTGTGATATGAATGGATCTAGGCAGATCCCACACACTGTGATATGAATGGATCTAGTCCACACACTGTGATATGAATGGATCTAGTCCACACACTGTGATATGAATGGATCTAGGCAGAGTGCACACACTGTGATATGAATGGATCTAGTCCACACACTGTGATATGAATGGATCTAGTCCACACACTGTGATATGAATGGATCTAGTCCACACACTGTGATATGAATGAATCTAGGTACAGTCCACACACTGTGATATGAATGGATCTAGTCCACACACTGTGATATGAATGAATCTAGTCCACACACACTGTGATATGAATGGATCTAGGCAGAGTCCACACACTGTGATATGAATGGATCTAGTCCACACACACTGTGATATGAATGGATCTAGGCAGAGTCCACACACTGTGATATGAATGGGTCTAGTCCACACACTGTGATATGAATGGATCTAGGCAGAGTCCACACACTGTGATATGAATGGATCTAGTCCACACACTGTGATATGAATGGATCTAGTCCACACACTGTGATATGAATGGATCTAGTCCACACACTGTGATATGAATGGATCTAGGCAGAGTCCACACACTGTGATATGAATGGATCTAGGCAGAGTCCACACACACTGTGATATGAATGGATCTAGTTCACACAATGTGATATGAATGGATCTAGTCCACACGCTGTGATATGAATGGATCTAGTCCACACACTGTGATATGAATGGATCTAGTCCACACACTGTGATATGAATGGATCTAGTCCACACACTGTGATATGAATGGATCTAGGCAGATCCCACACACTGTGTTATGAATCTTTGCCCTGTGGCCTTACATATTATTCACCTCTGACTTTCTGTCCAGACTGTGGGAGATGGACAGAGACCTCCAGAAGAAGGATGAGGAGATTGAGGCCCTACAGCTGCTGGTTGCACAGAAGGAGTCCGATATACAGACATTAAAAGGCGCTGCCATCTCCCCGTCCCTACAGCTGGATCTGGCGAAGCAGGAACTGGAAGAACTGCGCAGAAGTATCAAACAGGCTCAGGAAGGGTAAGAATCCTCTACCTTCACCCAATTCAAATTAACCTTTAAAGAGAAAGCAACACTTACTAAGTAAAAAGTATATATTGTAGGGATTATACTCCTGAGTAAAACAAGAGAACTCCCACTGCTGAGAGGTGTTTTATTCAAATGTTATTGCACCTCAAACAGAGAAAGACAATCTTCAGTGATCATAAAGAAAAACCGGAGAAACCTGTCAAGGGGGGCAGGGTTTTCCTTATGATCACAGTAAGAAGATTGTCCCTTGCTGTGACCTGTCCGGTCATGTGACCAGATTCCACATCTGAGGGGAGGCGATTATGATGAGCATAAGGAAACCCTGCCCCCCTTGACAGGTTTTTCAGGTTTTTCCTTATGGTCACTGAAGATTGTCCCTCTCTGTGATCCATCCGGACAGTCTTGCTGCTCTGAGGTGAGCAGTGTTACATCAGTAAAAGGGGTGGGAGGGGGATACTTTATCATTCAATTACTATTGTACTACAACTCTGACAGTACTGAAATAACACTCTCCATGGTCCAAATACTATGAAGATTAATTGGAGCTGCTTTTATTTTGAAATATTATTATCTCTTTAAATGGTGGAATTCTTTGCCCAAGGAGGTGGTTATGGCAGATACAATGGATACATTTAAGATAAGATTAGATGCATATCTTTCAAGAGGGAACATACAGGGTTATACTTTGTATTAGCAGGCAAAACTGAAAGTCCTGGTAAATAGACTAATACTTATTTGCATACCTGGGAACTCTCTGGATTTGCCCCGGAGACTCCGGTTCTGACAGAGCTTTACCGGGTCTCCGGGGCAGAGGCAGATTCCTCCGGATGTGGGCAGTTTCTATTGAAACTCTGCCACATCTGCTTTTTCTCCCGTTGTGCCTCCTTCCCCAGCCTTCTGTGTGACACCTTTAACCCTCTGAGTGCCAGAGTGGTAAGGAATGCATTGCTTTGCAATGCATTCCGTACCACTCTGGCACTCAAAGGGTTAAGTCCCCCCTCACTCGCGGCAAGTCCCGCCCCTTTTTGACGCGATTAGCGTCATTTTTGTCACCCCCTGGTGAACAGAGGACTACCCTCCGGGTAGCCCTCAACTGGAAGTTCCCAGGTATGATTATTTGGTAGCAGGAAAGCTTATGTAATTCTCATTTTTCTGGGTTATGAGGCAAAGGTTGATCTTGATGGACTTGTGTCTTTTTTTTTCAATCAAATGTTCTATGTCACTATGTTATTATGATGTTGATTTGATTATGTTGCTCATTATTAACCCCTGAAAGACCAGCAGTCTAGGGGTGTGAGGTGCTTTAAGGACCAGATAGTTTGATATTCTGGAACATGTGACTGATCATGTGTGCCGGCACACCAAACTGGGGACTGAAAGAGATCGCTCTGCTCTTGGAGAGATCAGTTTCAGTCCTGCAGGAGCGCTGTGAGTAAAAAAGTATTTTACATGCCGGGACCATCACTGGTCCTTAAAGGGATAGTAATACTTAAAATGTAAAAAAATATATGTTGTAGGGTTTATCCCCCTGAGTAAAACAAGAGTACTCCCACTGCTGAAAGGTGTTTCATTCAAAAGTTATCCTATGGACAGCTCTGGTCAGTTGACCATAAATCTCCATAGGATGGTGTAGCAACAGCGCCACTGTACAATTTCAGGCCACTGTGATATTGCACCTAAAAAATTAAACTTTGAAAATTAATAACTTTTGAATGAAACATCTTTCAGCGGTGTGAGTGACCTTGTTTTACTCAGGGGGATAAACTCTACAACATATTTTTTTTTACATTTTAAGCATTACTATCCCTTTAAAGGGATAGTAATGTTTCACAATAAGAGCATCTCTAATTAATCATCATAGTATTTGGACTTTGGAGAGTGTTATTACAGTACTGTCAGAGTTGTAGTTCAAGAGTAATTGAATGATAAAATATCCCCCTCCCACCCCTTTTACTGATATAACACTGCTCAGCTTAGAGCAGCAGGGAGTGTCCAGGTAGACTGCAGAGAGGGACAATCTTCAATTAAGATAAGGGGAAAACCTGAAAAACTTGTCAAGGGGGGCAGGGCTTTCATTGTTCTCATAGGAAGAAGATTGTCCCCTTCTGTTATCTGTCTGGTCTATGGACTGGATTCCACATCTGAGAAGAGATGGCTTACACTAGGTAAAAGGGGCGGGAGGGGAAACTTTGCTTGTGAATATCTCTCAAACCATAAAGGTATGAGAGATAAGACTTATATCATTCTTCATGTTTTTTTTAATGCCTACAAAATAAAATAAAGATAAAATAAAGTATTACTATCCCTTTAAGTGCCGGACAGCTGTGACGGTCCTGGCACTTCACTGGACGCGAAGGGGTTAAAGATCATATGTTGGGCTGTGGTGCCAATCACAGGTGACTGTCACCCTCTGAAAATACACCACAGTCCAGCACACTGAATTTTTACTATATGAAACACAATAAACAAGATACAGTTAGGAAAGTCTGTACAAAAGACTATGGGGCTGCGGGCTGACCATAAACATGAGCTTTGTTGGAAATCATTATGCTCATAGCAATCTCCAGGGAATGGCCATCCCATATGGGTGCCAGTAAATAGTATTCGCTGGTGCTTACATGGACCACTTGTTAGACACCCCCCCTCCTACACCCAGATCCGTGTTGGATCACATGAGAAGGTGAGTGTAAGAACACGTGTGACAGATCTGTAACAGGGGGCTGTGTGACTGATCCCTTACGCCTAGGGCAAAGGGAAGTAGTCATGCCACTTTACAGATCTCCAGTTAGACCTCACCTAGAGTATTGTGTACAGTACAGGAGACCCCATCTCCAGAAGGATATAGATACTCTAGAGTATTGTGTACAGTACAGGAGACCCCATCTCCAGAAGGATACAGATACTCTAGAGTATTGTGTACAGTACAGGAGACCCCATCTCCAAAAGGATATAGATACTCTAGAGTATTGTGTACAGTACTGGAGACCCCATCTCCAGAAGGATAGAGATACTCTAGAGTATTGTGTACAGTACAGGAGACCCCATCTCCAGAAGGATATAGATACTATAGAGTATTGTGTACAGTACAGGAGACCCCATCTCCAGAAGGATATAGATACTCTAGAGTATCGTGTACAGTACAGGAGACCCCATCTCCAGAAGGATAGAGATACTCTAGAGTATTGTGTACAGTACAGGAGACCCCAACTCCAGAAGGACATAGATACTCTAGAGTATTGTGTACGGTACCGGAGACCCCATCTCCAGAAGGATATAGATACTCTAGAGTATTGTGTACAGTACAGGAGACCCCATCTCCAGAAGGATACAGATACTCTAGAGTATTGTGTACAGTACAGGAGACCCCATCTCCAGAAGGATATAGATACTTTAGAGTATTGTGTACAGTACCGGAGACCCCATCTCCAGAAGGATACAGATACTCTAGAGTATTGTGTACAGTACCGGAGACCCCATCTCCAGAAGGATACAGATACTCTAGAGTATTGTGTACAGTACAGGAGACCCCATCTCCAGAAGGACATAGATACTCTAGAGTATTGTGTACGGTACCGGAGACCCCATCTCCAGAAGGATATAGATACTCTAGAGTATTGTGTACAGTACAGGAGACCCCATCTCCAGAAGGATACAGATACTCTAGAATATTGTGTACAGTACAGGAGACCCCATCTCCAGAAGGATATAGATACTCTAGAGTATTGTGTACAGTACCGGAGACCCCATCTCCAGAAGGATACAGATACTCTAGAGTATTGTGTACAGTACAGGAGACCCCATCTCCAGAAGGACATAGATACTCTAGAGTATTGTGTACGGTACCGGAGACCCCATCTCCAGAAGGATATAGATACTCTAGAGTATTGTGTACAGTACAGGAGACCCCATCTCCAGAAGGATATAGATACTCTAGAGTAATGTGTACAGTACAGGAGACCCCATCTCCAGAAGGATACAGATACTCTAGAGTATTGTGTACAGTACAGGAGACCCCATCTCCAGAAGGATATAGATACTCTAGAGTAATGTGTACAGTACAGCAGACCCCATATCCAGAAGGATATAGATACTATAGAGTATTGTGTACAGTACCGGAGACCCCATCTCCAGAAGGATATAGATACTGTAGAGTATTGTGTACAGTACAGGAGACCCCATCTCCAGAAGGATACAGATACTCTAGAGTATTGTGTACAGTACAGGAGACCCCATCTCCAGAAGGATATAGATACTCTAGAGTAATGTGTACAGTACAGGAGACCCCATATCCAGAAGGATATAGATACTATAGAGTATTGTGTACAGTACTGGAGACCCCATCTCCAGAAGGATATAGATACTATACAGTATTGTGTACAGTACCGGAGACCCCATCTCCAGAAGGACATAGATACTCTAGAGTATTGTGTACAGTACAGGAGACCCCATCTCCAGAAGGACATAGATACTCTAGAGTATTGCGTACAGTACAGGAGACCCCCATCTCCAGAAGCAGGGGCGGACTGACAGGACCCAGGGCCCCTGGTCCAAAAAGAGGTCTGGGCCCCCTGTTCAATTACATAATTGGCCCCTCCCTGTGACATCATCGGCCCCTCCCTGTGACATCATCAGCCCCACCTCCCACTACATCCTCAGCCCCGCACACCTACCTACCCTCCCCCCACACACACTCTCCTCCCATGTAGAAGATTCACATTACACAAATTAAGGTACTTCACGCCATTTTAGAAGTAAGCCTGTTCTAATAAAATTAATCTTGCGTTTAAAATAAATAAATAAAACTCACCTTACACTGCTGGCTGGCTTCTTGCCGGTTGGTTGGAGGCTACTTGGCTACTGGCTGGATAGCTTGAGGGTGTGCTGGATGTCTGGCCTGGTGGCTGTGTCTGTAGCGAGTACAATATTCCATATATAATTTGCAAAAATGTGGTTGCCTGGGGTATTGTATGGCCTGGGGGTACTGAATAGCCTGGGGGGTCTCCAGGGCATTCAGTACCCTCCTCCAGGCCATCCAGTACACCCCTTCCAGGCCATCCAGTACGCCCCCTCCAGGCCATCCAGTACGCCCCCTCCAGGCCACTCAGAACACTCTCTTCAGGCCACCCAGTACCCTCCCTCCAGGCCATACAGTACCCTCCCTCCAGGCCATACAGTAACCCCCTAGGCCATACAATACCTGCCCCTTCCATAATGCCCCCATCTCCACATTGCCCCTCAATCTCCACTTTGCCCCTCAATCTCCACAATGTCCCTTCCACATTGCCCCTCAATCTCCACAATGTCCCTTCCACAATGCCCCTCAGTCTCCCCATTGCCCCCATATTTTCACAGTGTCCCTTCCACAATGCCTCCCAATCTCCATAATGCGGCATTATGGAGATTGAGAGGCATTGTGGAAGGGACACTGTGAAAATATGGGGGCGATGGGGAGATTGAGGGGCATTGTCAATGCCCCTTAATCTCCAGTCCCCACACTGCCCCCATATCTTTACAATGTCCCTTCCACAATGCTCTTCAATCTTCACATCGCCCCCATAAATTCACATTGCCCTTCAATCTCCACAATGTCCCCTCCACAATCACACTCAAACATGCCCCTACCTCGAGTCCCACTCCCTGGTGGCCTAGCAGAGTGATCTGTGCCTCCTGAAGCTCCCGCGCGTTCTCATTAATGCAGAGCGCTGGGAGATGATGTCATCTCCCAGCGCTCTGTATTACTAGAGCGCCGGTCGCGGCACCAATATATAGTACCTGCAGGCGCATGGCATGGGGGTCGCGGGGGCGGCCGGGCCCCTGGAGTGATGGTCCCGGTCGCAGGTTCGACCCCTATTACGCCATGGAGCAGTGCGCCTGCAGAGGGCCAGGAGACTGTTTCTGGTGGCGGCGGGCCCCTTTCGGTCGCGGGCCCTCGGTCCGTGACCGAATTGCCCAATGGTCAGTCCGCCCCTGTCCAGAAGGATGTAGATACACTAGAGTATTGTGTACAGTACAGGAGACCCCATCTCCAGAAGGATAGAGATACTCTAGAGTATTGTGTACAGTACAGGAGACCCCATCTCCAGAAGGATATAGATACTATAGAGTATTGTGTACAGTACAGGAGACCCCATCTCCAGAAGGATAGAGATACTCTAGAGTATTGTGTACAGTACAGTAGACCCCATCTCCAGAAGGATAGAGATACTATAGAGTATTGTGTACAGTACAGGAGACCCCATCTCCAGAAGGATAGAGATACTCTAGAGTATTGTGTACAGTACAGGAGACCCCATCTCCAGAAGGATAGAGATACTCTAAAGTATTGTGTACAGTACAGGAGACCCCATCTCCAGAAGGATATAGATACTATAGAGTATTGTGTACAGTACAGGAGACCCCATCTCCAGAAGGATAGAGATACTCTAGAGTATTGTGTACAGTACAGGAGACCCCATCTCCAGAAGGATAGAGATACTCTAGAGTATTGTGTACAGTACAGGAGACCCCATCTCCAGAAGGATAGAGATACTCTAGAGTATTGTGTACAGTACAGGAGACCCCATCTCCAGAAGGATATAGATACTCTAGAGTATTGTGTACAGTACTGGAGACCACATCTCCAGAAGGATATAGATACTCTAGAGAGAATTCAGAGAAGGGCTACTAAAATGGTGACTGGTTTACAGGAAAAGAAATATCAGGACAGACTAAAGGATCTGAACATGTATAGCTTGGAAGAGAGATGAGAGAGAGGGGATATGATAGACACATGCACATACATGAAGGGATTCAACAAAGTGCAGGAGGGAAGTACATTTCAAAGGAGTAAAAATGTTAGGACAAGAGGCCATAGTCTAAAACTAGAGGGACACAGGTTTAGACGTAATGTAAGAAAGTTTTACTTCACTGAGAGGGTAGTAGACAAGTGGAATAGTCTACCAGCAGAAGTGGTAGAAGTTAATACAGTGACAGAATTTAAGCATGCATGGGATAGGCATAAGGCGGTCCTTAACATAAGAAAAGACCAAGGACCAAAAAAGGTTTGAGGTTGTGTTTTTTTTTTTTTTTTTTTTTTTTTTACAGTAGGAAATTGGGCAGACTAGATGGGCCGAACGGTTCTTATCTGCCGTCAAATTCTATGTTTCTATGCCTTAGTGATTCCAGTTGTGCTTTCTTTCACTTGATATATAAATAAACGTATCTTGATGTATTGGGTCCCATGGCCAGACCATTGTGGTCAGATTGAGCTTATCTCCTCTGATTCTTGTCTTTGTACAGATAAGACCCTGGGATGTGTTGTGTATGGACACAGAGCAATGACGGCCACCTGGACCTTATCTGGGGGACATGGCTCTTGTACAAATTATTATCTTAACTTTGCTTTATGTTTTAATTGCCTCTCTGCTAAAATAAACTTTTGGGGGGAGCAGCATACAAGCCAAGTGAGCGTTTGTTTTTATTTTGTACCTACAGCAACGCTTATTATAATTTATCTCTAAAGCATCATACCTGTGAACTTTCAAGATGAGCGGACCCTGAAATCTTTGAAACATTAGCCCTGAAAGCTTCCAATAATGTAGATTTTATGATATATATATCTGCTTGCTCTAATACAGTATAGAACTACCAGCGCTATGTTTCAAATGTATATATATAGTATATTAGTAACTACTAGTGTTCAGCCCGAATTAATACCTTACTCTAGTAGATATTCAACAAATAAACACATACACATATATATATATATACACTCTGACGATCCCACAGTTAAAAAATTCCATTCACAATAACAGGTATCTTAGGAAGTATAAAGTCCTTTACAGGGCCGGATTAACATCTCAGGAGCCTGTAAGCACAGAAATCTGAAGCGCCCCCCCCCCACACACACTGGCCATCTCCACAATGCTCCAAATCTCCACATTGCCCCCATCATCTCCACATTGCCATCACATTGCCCCCATCATCTCCACATTGCCCCCATCATCTCCACATTGCCCTCACATTGCCCCCATCATCTCCACATTGCCCCCATCATCTCCACATTGCCCCCATCACCTCCACATTGCCTCCATCATCTCCACATTGCCCTCACATTACCCCAACATCTCAACATTGCCCCCATCAGCTCCATGCCCCCATCACCTCCACATTGCCCCCATCAGCTCCATGCCCCCATCACCTCCACATTGCCCCCATCAGCTCCATGTTGCCCTCACATTGCCCCCATTATCTCCACATTAAGCCTCACATCCCCCCGCATCCGTTTCCTACCTCCCTGGTGGTCCAGCGGCAGGAGAGATCTGGCTTCTGCACAGACCTGCAGCTGCTGGAGCTCCCACGCGGTCTTCTCTTTAGTAATGCAGAGCGCTGGGAGATGATGTCATGATGATGTCATCTCCCAGCGCTCTGCATTACTAAAGAGCTGGGGGAGCTCAGTAACTACAGGTCTGTGCCGAAGAAGGCACAGACCTTACCATGTGGCGGGCAGAGCAGCACGGCACTTCACTTAAAAAAAAAAAAATATATATATATATATAAATTCAAATGGCAGACGCCCCTCTGTAGGCTGCGCCTGTAAGCAGATGTCTGCTCTGCCTTATGGCAAATCCGGCCCTGGTCCTTTACAGAGTTGATGTTTTCCCAGCCTCTCAATAAGAAATCCTTTCCCTCTAATCAGGAATAATAGATCCTATAGAATCCATTTACACTGAACATTCTCTTGTCGCGTGTCTGTCAGACTCTCCTCCCGTCCAATTCCACCTCCGGCATCAACATTCAGTATATGCAAGAAAAACAACCAGGAGCCAGTTATTGCTTTGCAATGTGTTGTGTACCACTCTGGCACTGAAAGAATTAAAGAAAAGCACGCTGTGGCGAAATTTACATTATTAACCCCTTAAGGACCAATGCGATCCCACGCGGCCGGCCCTTGCGGACCACGGGGCATTTTTTTTTTATTATCTCTTCCGGTTGAAGGCTTCCGGAGCGGCGTGCAGCCGCGCCGGGAGCCCTGAACTCCATGCCCTGCCAGGACCGTCATTGGTCCTTAAGTGCCGGACCGCCGTGACGGTCCTGGCATGGCAAAGGTCCTTAAGGGGTTAAAAATGAGCCTGTGCCTTAATTCTGGACAGACTGCAATTACAGCTATGAACCTCAGCCTATCGATCTTCTTCTGTTTCCTCCCCAAGTATTGACTCGTTCCAGCCAGCTGACATGGAGAAATCCTCCGTCATCAGTGGAGGTTGGAACGTGACAATATTTGGGGAGGAACAGAAGAAGATCGATAGGCTGAGGTACGGAGCTGTAACCCAGTCTGTCCGGAAGTAATGCCACAAGTCATTTTTAATAATGTAAATTTTGCCGCGGCATGCATTTTTTTGTTTTAACAAAAAACCCCCCAATGATTACAGCTTATCGCTATATGAGGATTACAGTAAGGTAAGGATAGTGATAGGTCTTTCTGAAACAAATGTCACCAATTTAGAGACTAAAGAAACATTTAATTGTGTCAAATCATATAGTAGGTAACACAGACCTCTCTCGCCATCAGAATTTTGCCTTCACCCCGAATTTGAGTAAAAACCCTGAAAGTTCCCAGGTGTGATCAACATATACCATGTCGCTGTACAGCTGGAGACACTACCATAAAGAGCATTATTCAAAAGCTAAAGAGGCACAGTTTTGGAGCAAATCATCTGCACCAGTGGCGTGCCAATAGGGTTCACAGGGGTCGCAACTGCGTCCAGGCCCTTTACCCCCGGCCATTCCCTGCTAGCACTCTGCCCGATGCCTGCAACAAGCTGAAGAGGTCTGTGCCTTCATTGGTACAGACCTCAGCAGCTCTCTCTCTGTCCTGGCACTCTAGTAACCATACCTGGGAACTCTCCGGTTTTGCCCCGGAGACTACGGATTTCAGACTGAATTACCGGGTCTCCGGGGCAATGTGTGGATTACCGGGTGGGCAGAGTTTAAATAGAAACTCTGCCCACTTGTGCTCTGTCCCGCCCGATTCCTCCCACTCCCCGCCCTCTTAGAGACTTTTTGCAGGTTTTTTTTGTTTTTTTCTGTCCCGCCCCCCCGCGACTAAGCCCCGCCCCTTTTATGACGCGAATCGCGTCATTTTCCTCCTATGTCGGAACTGACAGGGTTACCCTCCGGGTAACCCTGTTTCAAAAGTTCCCAAGTATGCTAGTAATGCAGAGCACTTGGATATGATATCATCTCCCTGCACTCTGCATTACTGGACATATGAGAGATGAGAAGAGAGCTGATGACAGAGGTCTGTGCCTTCTTTGGTACAGACCACAGCAGCTCCCTCTCTGTCCTGGCACTCTAGTAATGCAGAGCACTTGGATATGATATCATCTCCCTGCACTCTGCATTACTGGACAGAGAAGAGATGAGAGGAGAGCTGATGATAGAGGTCTGTGCAGAAGGCAGCACAGACCTCTCCTGCCACACTGCATGCTGCTGGACCACCCGCGATGTGCCCCCCCCCTCCTGAACCATCTAAGGTAGGAGGTGGAATGGAGGTCAATGCAGGGGTGCTCACTGTGGGCATTTTGGAGATGATCACTAAGGGCATTGTTGAGGTGGGCAATGGGGGCATTGTGGAGGTGGTCAGTGTGGAGATGGAGAGTGGAGGCAATGTGGAGGTGGACAGTGGGTTCAATGTGGTTGGGGGGCCCCATGGCAATTTTTGCACCAGTGCCCGCTGGTTTCTAGTTACGCCTCTGATCTGCACCATAGGGTTGAAATAAAAAAATCAGGAAATTCGTATTGATTTTAACGCCTTGAATGTGGGAGAAATCTCCCAATACCATGCAACACATTCAGTTGGAAGCTTCACTAGCATTCAAAGGGTCAAAGGTCAAAAGTCCCATTCAAATCAGTGCATATTTTTATTGCCTCTGTATCATGCAGTTGGTTCACTCCAAAAACTGCACCTCTGGAGCAATTCTGGATCAAACCAGCTGTACCACAGAAGAGAAAATATTCTCATTGATTAAATGGAGATTTTAACCCCTTGAATGCTAGAGAGGTTGCCAACGCATTGCGAAGCAATGCGTTGGAGACCTCTCTACCATTAACGGGGTTAAAAGTTTCATTTAAATTAATGGGAATTGTGGGAATTTACGTGCCCCTAATGACACAGCTGGTGAGCCCCAGATTGGCTGCACTTAGTGACCTTTAGAAGGACTGACATGCTAATTAACCCATCATTCTGGGTAAACGATGCATGCAAAACTGATTCATAGTGGCCATTAGGATTTTCTGATTAAGGTAAGTAAGGGGTTATTATTAGGAGATGTTAGGGTTCCTTTAATTAGAATGAACCAAAATATTCTTAAAGGGGTAGTAATACTTAGAATGTAAATAAAAAAATATATTGTAGGGTTTATACCCCTGAGTAAATCATGGGTACTCCCACCATGGAAAGGTGTTTTATTTAAAAGTTATTGCGGCTCAAACTTTAATTTTTTAGGTGCAGTATCTCAGTGGCCTGAAATTGTACAGTGGCGCTGTTGCTACACATCCTATTGACAGCTCTGGTCAGTTGACCATAAACTTCCATAGGCTGGTGTAGCAACAGCGCCACTGTAACATTTCAGGCCACTGTGATACTGCACTTAAAAATTTCAAGTTTCAGCCGCAATAACTTTTGAATAAAACACCTCTCGCCAGTGGGAGCACCCTCTGCTTTACTCAGGGGAATAAACACTATTATATATATATATATATATATATATATATATATATATATATATATATATATATATGTTTACATATGAAGTATTACTATCCCAGAAAACTTACCCCCATGGCTGGAACGCAGCCCTAAAGTAGGCTGTCAGTCATGAACTCCACTGTAGTGAGCAGCCTCCATAGACGCTCTGTGTCAGGTTTTCAGGCTGGATACCGAAGGTCTATATGACAGAGTTAGTTCTCACGGCACCAACCAATCAGATTATCATGATACCCCTACTAAATCACCCTATCTAGGAACTGGCAGCTGGGGGATAAAAAAATGTGAGTCACATCAAAAGGGATGGGACTTACTCACAAAGGTGGGGGCAGGGCTTAGTGGGAGTGTCACAAAGTGGACAGGAAGTGGGAGGAACCGGGTGGGGAAGGAGGAGAAGTGAGTGGGAAGTGGGAGTAACAGGGTGGGAAGGAGGAGAAGTAGGAGGAACAGGGTGGGGAAGGAGGAGAAGTGAGTGGGAAGTGGGAGTAACAGGGTGGGAAGGAGGAGAAGTGGATGGGAAGTGGGAGGTACAGGGTGGGAAGGAGGATAAGTGGGAGGAACATTGTGGGATGGAGGAGAAGTGGGTGGGAAGTGGGAGGAACAGGGTGGAAAGGAGGAGAAGTGGGTGGGAAGTGGGAGGAACAGGATGGGAAGGAGGAGAAGTAGATGGGAAGTGGGAGGAACAGGGTGGGAAGGAGGAGAAGTGGGAGGAACATTGTGGGATGGAGGAGAAGTGGGTGGGAAGTGGGAGATACAGGGTGGGAAGGAGGAGAATCGGGTGAGAAGTGGGAGATACAGGATGGGAAGGAGGAGAAGTGGGTGGGAAGTGGAAGGAACAGGGTGGGAAGGAGGAGAAGTGGGAGGAACAGGGTGGGAAGGAGGAGAAGTGGGAGAAATGGTAGGAAGGAGGAGAAGTGGGTGGGAAGTGGGAGGAACAGGGTGTGAAGGAGGAAAAGTGGGAGGAACATTGTGGTAAGGAGGAGAAGTGGGTGGGAAGTGGGAGATAGAGGGTGGGAAGCAGGAGATTTGGGTGGAAAGGAGGAGAAGTGGGTGGGAAGTGGGAGGAACAGGGTAAGAAGAGGAGAAGTGGGTGGGAAGTGGGAGGAACAGGGTGGGAAGGAGGAGAAGTGGGTGTGAAGTGGGAGGAACATGCTGTGAAGGAGGAGAGGTGGGCAGAGTTTCATTCAAACTCCCCTGCCCGAAGAATCAGCCACTGTCCTCGGAGACCTGGTAATCAGACACAAGAAGCTGAGTCTCTGGAGTTCCCTGCTATGTTAATCCCAGATGAGTAATCAGTGGCTCAGTATTACCTGAGAACCTTCTTGTTCCAGGAGACCTACTATAAAAATGTTGTGGTGGTAAAACAAAGAGTCACAATGTCGACTTTTATAGAATAACTTTTTATTAATAAGAAAGAAGGTATCACAGAAGAGCATAGTTGTTGTGACATAAGATTACAGAATGTATTATAATACAGAGGCATACCATATTAATAGCAGTGGAGTAATCCCACAATATCGACTTTAAAATATTGCCAGCGTCAAAATTGCACCTTTTTAAATGTCGCTGCAGCTCCGGTTATACCTGGACCATGTCACATCGGTGCAGTGCAGTGCAGATACAGATTGTGAGAGGGAAGCAACATATCCCTAAACTATGTACCCTAATTACGTAAACCAAGCACCCTAACAAATACTGGGTGACGCTATCTATCCTAACCTAACAGATACTGGGTGACGCTGACTATCCTAACCTAACACATAGTGGAGTGGACCAGGCGACATTACACTAACCAAACAGATACTGGAATAGTGATGTAGACCCGGCAACATTACTGGAATGGACCCAGCGACATTTTAATGGTAAACCACTCCATAACAATTGCAGCACTCCCATGTATCGAAACAAACGTCCATAAAGAAGACGTGTAAAATCACTTGTATTTATTGTAATTTTGATAAAATCACATATAGACAATCTAAGATGACAAACATTGTAGCAATGAACACTCATAAAGGGGAATAGAGACCCCCTACTCCATCTGACGCGTTTCGCACTCAAGGCACTTAATCGTAGATTTAATACAAAGTTACAAGTACCGCTGTTTTTCAGAACTCGCTACATAGACTGATTGGTAAAAATTAACCTCTAAAAACAAAATAACAACAGGGACCTCTTCCCTTTCCTCGTCATGTTTTAATGGTGACATATTGCCGGTGTAATTTTGATGCAGCTTTCTGAATAGCACAATGTAGGTGGCGCCATTTCGCAAGGATACTGTCTCAAACCTCCTGAGGGCCATTAAGGTCTTGGGGTGGGAGAGTGTCCAACAGATATAATCACATAATAAAGTGGGTGTGGCTTGATTGGGGCGGGTGGGATTGGGAGGAGGGGTTTTCCCTATGAATGGGAGGAAAGTGGGTAGAACAAGGCGAAGAGTGACCTCAATGGGCAGAGAATTGGGTGGAGATACAAGGGAAGTCACTGAGTCCCGGGAATCATCGTCTGTCCCAGGAGACCTGGTAATTAAAGGAGCAGTACACTTTTTTTTATGAAAACACAAATTTTACTGAACTTTTCTGCTGAATAAAACAAGGTCACGCCCACTGCTGTCAGATGTTTTATTCAAAATTTATAGCAGTTTAAATAACCAGGAAGTTAAATTACTATGATTACTTCCTGATAGTTCTAACTGACAGGCGGTGAATTGACTGTGTTTACTTCCTGATAGGTCTAACTGACAGGAAGTGAATTTACTGTGTTTACTTCCTGATAGTTCTAACTGACAGGAAGTGAATTTATTGTGTTTACTTCCTGATAGTTCTAACTGACAGGAAGTGAATTTACTGTGTTTACTTCCTGATAGTTCTAACTGACAGGAAGTGAATTTACTGTGTTTACTTCCTGATAGTTCTAACTGACAGGAAGTTAATTTACTGTGTTTTACTTCCTGATAGTTCTAACTGACAGGAAGTGACTCAGCAGTTTCTATCACATTCTATGGAGAACTGTATGTCTCTGACTTTTCTGACTTTGCTCTCCATTAGAATCTAACAGGAAATCTAATTAGAATTTGACCACTAGAGGGCGCTGCTAATGTAAAAAAAAACATGGGTTTAAACTGTAATAACTCTGGAAATATAAATCTCTCAGCAGTGGGAGTACCCTTATTTTACTTAATAGGAAAATCCCTACAATATATCTTTTTTCATAAAAAAAAGTTTACTGCTCCTTTAAGTATAAATGCTGGAGTCTCTGGATCAGATCCAGAAAGCTCACATCGATGGGCTCAGCTATTGTGCTGTGCTTCACTAAAACTATCCAGAAAACCTGACCTGTTGGTGCCCTGAGGACTGGAGATGAGAATCTTTTTCCATGTGGACATCAGCACACACAGGGCAAGAGACTGAAATGTGAGAATTCAGTCTTGGAGTTCAGTCTCTTCTCGGTGGGTCAGTTAATGAGCCATTGGGGGTCTCTCGTCAGACTCACATCCTGCGATCCCATTGGTCGGCTGGGGCTCACAATGCATCATCCCTGGCTTATCGCGGGTCTGGCGAATCTCGCAGTATCTACAAGAGAATAAAAGGGAACCTTTTATTTATTTTTCAGATATGAAGAGGAGTTTTGTCAGCGCATAAAACTTCAGGATCAGGTGCAGGAGCTGACGATTTATATCGAGGACCTAAAAGAGAATGATAAGAAGGTGAGGGGACCTGTAAGTTGTACTAGCAATGTCTTCCTGATATAAATTGTGTGTGTGAGAAATGACCCTGTATGTGTTTGTGGCACAGTCTGGCACATTATGCTAATTACATGCTAGACCAATAGTATCACATACTGTGCTATGGATGGAGCTAGGCAGAGCCCACACATTGGGGATGTGTCTAATAGCAGAGCAAGGGGTAAGATTGATCCGGACCATATCTGATTAGCATAAAATGCCAGACTGTGCCACCAACACATAAACCTTAATTTCTCACAAAATATTAATTTTATAGCGAGATGGATAGTACATGATAGAGGCAGATTTTGCTTCCCTGTAAAACAAACTAAACTTAGGCCCACCACAAAGTAATCCTGTCACCCTAAGTCAATTTTAAAGGGATAGTAATACTTTGTTTTAACTTTATTTTATTTTGTAGGCATTAAAAAAATATGAAGAATGATATAAGTCGTATCTCTCAAACCTTTATGGTTTAAGAGATATTCACATGCAAAGTTCCCCTCCCGCCCCTTTTACCTAGTGTAAGCCATCTCTTCTCAGATGTGGAATCCAGTCCATAGACCAGACAGATAACGGAAGGGGACAATCTTCTTCCTATGAGAACAATGAAAGCCCTGCCCCCCTTTTACCTAGTGTAAGCCATCTCTTCTCAGATGTGGAATCCAGTCCATAGACCAGACAGATAACAGCAGGGGACAATCTTCTTCCTATGAGAACAATGAAAGCCCTGCCCCACTTGACAAGTTTTTCAGGTTTTTCCCTTATCTTAATTGAAGATTGTCCCTCTCTGCAGTCTACCTGGGCACCTCCCTTCTGATCTGGCTGAGCAGTGTTACATCAGTAAAAGGGGCGGGAGGGGGACACTTTGTCATTGAATTACTCTTGAACTACAACTCTGACAGAATTGAAATAACACTCTCCAAAGTCCAAATACTATGATGATTAATTAGAGCTGATTTTATTATGAAACATCACTATCCCTTTAAACTGCTTTACAGAGCATTAAAATCCACTTACATGACGTATTAGACAATTTTATGTGAAACAAATTGTCTTTGAGAAATAAACCTTTTTTAGTGACAGTGTGGCATTTTATGTTAATTCCCTTCAGAGTATGTTAATTAGCTCTGTTCAAGACCAAACGTATCAATAGTTTTTGTATAAGAAATGCGCCCAATGTGTGATTTTAGTCTAGGCTCACGATATCGATTTGAATATGTTGTGATGGAGCTCGGTTCAGATTCTCAACTTTACTTTAAGGGGGACTGTCACCCCAAATAAAGGCCCCCCTCAATAATTATTCATAGAGTGATAAGCTTAGAAATAGTACTATTATCCAGTATAAGTACCGCGTTATTAAAGGGATAGTATTGCCATTTTTTCAGAAATATTAGTCTTGTAGGCATTAAAAAATAAAACTAAATGATCACAGTCCCATCTCTCAAACCTTTATGGTTTGAGAGATATTCGGGACCAAAGTTCCCCCCATCTCCCTTTTCCCTGACGTCAGAGCTTTAACTGATTGCAGGGGAATACGGTCCATGGACAAGCGGAGGCTCTTCAGCAGAACCGAGATCGTGTTATTGAAACAGAAATCCTTCACTAGAACGGTCTACAAAGTGTGCTTGCAAACCAGGCACAAACCAAGCACACCGTTCCAGTGAAGGATTTCTGTTTCGATAACACAATGTCGGCTCTGCTGAAGAGCCTCCGATGGACCCGGGACCGGATTCCCCTGCAGTCAGCAAGAGCTCTGATGTCAGGGAAAGGGGAGGGAGGGGGGAACTTTGGTCCCGAATATCTCTCAAACCATAAAGGTTTGAGAGATGGGACTGGGGGCATTTAGTTTTATTTTTTAATGCCTACAAGATGAATATTTCTGAAAACATGGCAATACTATCCCTTTAAGAAATCCTACTTCTTCTCAGACTGATGGGCAGGCTTCTTGATTTAGAGGCACCTGAGCGCCTGCGCCATCAGTCTATTCCTGTTACCTTAAGGTACAATGCAGCGCCTCCTAGAGGAGACCGAGATGGACAGTGCAGGAGCACAGATGTCTATAAGCCATGATGTCTGCGCTGATGCCTGGCCGTTAGTCTCAGATGAAGTAGGATTTCTAATAACGCTGGACTTATGCTGTATAATCAGTGGCGTAACCATAGGGGTCTGGGCACGTGCACTCCAGGGGCCCAGCCTTCCCCTGCGACCCCTCCGCCTGGTGCCCGAAATCTCCCGTCTGAGCTCTAGTAATGCAGAGCGCTTGGAGATTACATCATCTCTCAGCGCTTTGCATTACTAGGAGGACCGCGCGGGAGCTCCAGGTAGGAGATGGGGCCATTGCGGAGGGGGCCAATGTGGTGGGGAGGGGGGGCCCATAGCACTTCTTGTACCAGGGCCCGAAGGCTTCTAGTTACGCCTCTGTGTATAATACTACTATTTCTAAGCTTATTGCCATACCTGGGAACTCTCCGGATTTGCCCCGGAGACTCCGGTTCTGACAGAGATTTACCA
>CM074721.1:13282840-13350340 GCA_037306005.1 Rhinophrynus dorsalis
TTCATCTCCACAATGCCCCTTCATCTCCACAATGCCCCTTCCCCAATGCCCCCTTATCTCCACAATGCCCCTTCCACAATGCCCCCTTATCTCCACATTGCCCCTTCATCTCCACAATGCCCATTCCACAACCCCCCCTTATCTCCACAACGCTCCCTTCATCTTCACAATGCCCCTTCATCTCCACATTGCCCCTTCCCCAATTCCCCCTTATCTCCACAATGCCCCTTCCACAATGCCCCCTTATCTCCACATTGCCCCTTCATCTCCACAATGCCCATTCCACAATCCCCCCTTATCTCCACAATGCTCCCTTCATCTCCACATTTCCCTTTCATCTCCACATTGCCCCTTCCACAATGCTCCCTTCATCTCCACAATGCCCCCTTATCTCCACATTGCCCCCTTATCTCCACAATGCTCCCTTCATCTCCACATTGCCCTTTCATCTCTACATTGCCCCTTCCACAATGCTCCCTTAATCTCCACAATGCCCCTTCCACAATGCTCCCTTCATCTCCACAATGCCCCTTCCACAATGCTCCCTTCATCTCCACAATGCCCCCTTATCTCCACATTGCCCCCTTATCTCCACAATGCCCCCTTCATCTCCACGTTGACCCATCCATAATGCCCCTTCATCTCCACAATGCCCCCTTCATCTCCACAATGCCCCCTCCACATTGCCCCTTCATCTCCACAATGCCCCCTTCATCTCCACAATGCCCCCTCCACATTGCCCCTTCATCTCCACAATGCCCCCTTCATCTCCACAATGCCCCCTCCACAATGCCCCTTCATCTCCACAATGCCCCCTTCATCTCCACAATGCCCCCTCCACAATGCCCCTTCATCTCCACATTGACCCTTCCACAATGCCCCCTTCATCTCCACAATGCCCCCTCCACAATGCCCCTTCATCTCCACAATGCCCCCTTCATCTCCACAATGCCCCCTCCACAATGCCCCTTCATCTCCACATTAACCCTTCCACAATGCCCCCTTAACTCCACAATTCCCCTTCACAATGCTTCCTCTATCTCCACAATGCCCCCTCCACATTGCCCCTTCATCTCCACAATGCCCCCTCCACATTGACCCTCCCATAATGCCCCTTCATCCCCCTACCTTGAGTCCCTGGTGGTCTAGCGGCGTGCCACAGCTTAGAGCTCTGTGCCTCCTTCGGCACAGAGCTGAGGCTCCCGCGCGCTGCTCTCAGTAATGCAGAGCGTTGGGAGATGATGTCATCTCTCAGCGCTCTGTATTACTACAGAGCCTGGGTCTCTCTGCGGTGTGTAACATAGACGCTGCGAGGGAGCGCTGATTTACACTACCAAGCGCTCCCTCGCGGCGTCTTTGTAACACACCGCAGAGAGACCCAGGCAGATATATATATTATAAAAAAAAAAAAAACAACTTCCCTCTTTTCGGCGCCCCTTCATTGCGGTGCCCTAAGGCAGTTGCCTGTTCTGCCTTAATGGCAGCACCGGCCCTGCCTGTGGGACTTCGAGAGTTAATGGTTCTTCAAACAGCCACAGTGATCTTTATTCCTCCAGCTGGAGAGGAGCAATTCTGGAGCAAAACAACTGCACTATGGCTGGGGTGTTGAACAGCTCCATTGATTAAGTCCTTGAATGCTAGATAGCAACAGATACCTTTCTAGCACTCAAGGGGTTAAAAGTCCATTTTGAGTATATAGGACTAGGGCCTCAATTCTATTACCAGCGCTAAAAAAGTATCCTATTACCTGACTTCTGAAAACAAAATCAACGATAATTATACGCACCGGCAGTCAAAAAAAAGCTCATAGGAAACAACTAAAAACAACGTGTAAGTAGCATTCTATTACCCACGTTCAGTATTAGCGCCTGTTTTGTGCTTACATTTTCTGTCAGTACACCTGCGCCTCAGAGTTGTGGCGTAGAAGCCACAATGACGGTTTTAAACCATCGTTGTTTGAACAAAAACAGTGCAGAATACAGTATACATCATAGAAATCCAACAGAGTGCCCCCCTTTCGACACATTCCCCCCCTTTGAAATTCGAATTACAGTGCTTTCACCATTTTAATTTGACAAATATTGTTCACATTCTACATTTTAAACCCCCCCCCCTTTGAAATTTGACTTATAGTGCTCCCATGACTTTCTTTCTCCATTTAAATTCAGCATTGTTCTTCTCCAATTCTTTTCGACATCCCGTCATTGTATTTGTATTGCATGATTAACCCTATGAGTACCAAGGGTAGCAACGCATTGCAATGTGTTTGCTACCCCTCGGGTGCTCAAAGGGTTAATAGGCAAGGTATGCGGCTGCATACCTTGACTTTATACATGTAAGAAATGTTATCCCAGTGGTTCTCTACCTTTTTTTGCTCAAGGCACCCCTAACACACAATCAGGAACTTTCGGGGCACCCTTAGCAAGTTTAATGTAATTTATCAAGAGCATAATAAAGGGTGCAATTCATAAATATACAGCTATTATTAGGTCTCACAATCATATTAATAAAAATAAAGATATTGTGCTTAACAATTTCCATATTTCTACATTTAAAAGACAATACTGTTATATTTTGTCAGTCTTCAAAGAAAATATGGGGCACCTTAATTTGAGGTCCGTGGCACACTAAAGTGCCACGGCACCCTGGTTGACAATCACTATGTTATCCAGTAGGATAGGTGATCAATGCAGACGACAATTGTTGGCATTTTCTGAAATGCCCATATAACATATTTGTAACAAATGTTATATGGGGTTTCTTTTTTTTATTTTTATATTTAGTTTAAATATATTTAGTTATAAACTAGTTGAAGAGCCCATTACACGGGCCACAGTGCCACTTCCAGATGGTCGTGGGGCAGTCATGCGCAGTAGAGCCTGCCCGCGCCTCGGCTCTGGAGCGTCCAGCTCTGTATCAGCCGTGGCGCGGGCAGTCTCTACTGCGCATGACTGGAGCACGCGCAGCAGTCTCTACTGCGCATGACTTTGTCGTTACACACGTTTTAGCGAATTATTATACAGGATATTTATTTGAAATATATTCTTCAGACCTCGAGGAGGCCATCAGGACCCCTCCTGACACCCCCCCAGCATGAATCACCTATCCTTCTGGATAGGTGATCCATGGGGCGACATATGTGGCTTTTTTTAATTAAGGGCAAATAACCTATGTTTAACATAGGTTATACAATCCTTTTTAAACGTTACATAACTTTCAGTCCTTGAGTAGGGCATCAGGATCCCTCCCGATATCTCCCCTAGCATGGATCACCTATCCAGAAGGATAAGTGATCCATGGGGGCAGTGGCGTAACTATAGGGGTCGCAGGGGTCACAACCGCGACCGGGTCCATCACTCCAGGGGCCCGGCTGCCCCCTGCGACCCCCTCCTCCTGGCACCGCAATCTCCCTCCTGCGCTCTAGTAAAGCAGAGCGCTGGGAGATGACATCATCTCCCAGCGCTCTGCGTTACAGAAGAGGACAGCGCGGGGAGCACGTCGCACCAGCCCATCCCTCCTGCCACTCCACTGGACCACCAGGGATTGGGAAGTAGGAAATGGAGGCATTGTGGAGTGCCCAGGGGCCAATGTGTTTGGGGGTTGGGGGGGCTCATGGCACTTCTTCCACCAGGGCCCGGACCGGTCTAGTTACGCCTCTGCATGGGGGACAAGGAACGCATTTTCTGCCTTCCTTACAACTGGAGCGGCTGTACAAGCCACCCCAGTACCCTAGAAAGCGCAGCGCTGCTCTTTAATCAATGAATCAGTCACTTCAGTGTGCTCCTGAAGAGCTGCTGCTGATTTTGGAATCTAATGGTAGAGAATACGTTGGCAACCTCTCTCGCATTCAAGGGGTTAAAAAACCCATTTAAAATTAATGGGATTTTGGGAATATTTTTATTCGTACCCCTATGGTGCAGCCTGGTTATCCCTCAGAATTGCAGATCTTGGGCTAGATTCTATTACAGGTGCTAATTTTATCATTCCTTTTATATCCAGTTTTCCCCATAGACTTCAATAGGAAAATATTTGATAAAACGCGTGTTAACATTTAGCACCTGCAATAGAATCCGGCCCCTTGTTTATACATGAGCCTCGTTGTGCTGAAATAAAATGAACTCAATTTTTCCTGAAGATTTTATGAGTGGACCGAATCACTTGTATCCCAGTTGTTGCTGGAAGAGAAAAGCAATCAGCGCGTTTCGCTATCCCCTCAAACCACAATAGCTGCACCTCCCTCGGCTTTGTGGCTTCCTGCGGCTGAGCGTTATTTCTCATTGTTTCCACTTGTTTAATCCTTCTACTTTAAGTCATTAAGTTAATTAAATTGCTTGCTGGACCATAACATCGAAGAAACAGAAACTGCCCCACTTGTAATCTAGAAATATAGTCAATCAATGGCTGGTGAATGATCGCTCTTTTATTGTCTTCTGAGAAATGTTCATCTACACAAATGATTAAAACAACAGTAATATTTAATATGTAAAAAATATATGTTGTAGCTTTTATCCCTCTACAAGGGTGCTCCCACTACTAAGAGTTGTTTAATTCAAAAGTTATTACATCACAAACTTGAATTTTTTAGGTGCAGTATCACAGTGGCCTGAAATTGTACAGTGGCGCTGTTGCTACACCATCCTATGGAGATTTATGGTCAACCGACCAGAGCTGTCCATAGGATTGTGTAGCAACAGAGCCACTGTCACATGTCAGGCCACTGAGATATTGCACCTAAAAAATCATGTTTGAGCTGTAATAACTCTTGAATAAAACAACTTGTGTGTATATAAGTGTATCAGCCTGGTGTCCCTGTGTTCAGGAGATCAGACCATATGGTATGTATAGAAGTGTCTCTCCCTGGTGTCCCTGTGCTTAAGAGGTCAGACTGTGTGGTGTGTATAGAAGTGTATCACCATTGTGTACCTGTGTATAGGAGATCAGACTGTGTGGTGTGTATAGAAGTGTATCACCCTGGTGTCCCTGTGTTTAGGAGATTAGACTGTGTGGCGTGTATGTAAGTTTATCACTCTGGTGTCCCTGTGTTTAGGAGATCAGACTGTGTGGTGTGTATAGAAGTGTATCACCCTGGTGTCCCTGTATTTAGGAGATTAGACTGTGTGGTGTGTATATAAGTGTATCACCCTGGTGTCCCTGTGTTTAGGAGATTAGACTGTGTGGTGTGTATATAAGTGTATCACTCTGGTGTCCCTGTGTTTAGGAGATCAGACTGTGTGGTGTGTATATAAGTGTACCACCCTGGTGTCCTTGTGTTTAGGAGATCAGACCGTGTGGTGTGCATAGAAGTGTATCACCCTGGGGTCCCTGTGTTTAGGAGATCAGACTGTGTGGTGTGTATATAAGTGTATCACCCTGGTGTCCCTGTGTTTAGGAGATCAGACTGTGTGGTGTGTATAGAAGTGTATCACCCTGGTGTCCCTGTGTTTAGGAGATCAGACTGTGTGGTGTGTATAGAAGTGTATCACCCTGGTGTCCCTGTGTTTAGGAGATCAGACTGTGTGGTGTGTATATAAGTGTATCACCATGGTGTCCCTGTGTTTAGGAGATCAGACTGTGTGGTGTATATATAAATGTATCACCCTGGTGTCCCTGTGTTTAGGAGATCAGACTGTGTGGTGTGTATATAAGTGTATCACCCTGGTGTCCCTGTGTTTAGGAGATCAGACTGTGTGGTGTGTATAGAAGTGTATCACCCTGGTGTCCCTGTGTTTAGGAGATCAGACTGTTTGGTGTGTATATGAGTGTATCACCATGGTGTCCCTGTGTTTAGGAGATCAGACTGTGTGGTGTGTATATAAATGTATCACCCTGGTGTCCCTGTGTTTAGGAGATCAGACTGTATGGTGTGTGTATATAAGTGTATCACCCTGGTGTCCCTGTGTTTAGGAGATCAAACTGTGCGGTGTATATATAAGTGTATCACCCTGGTGTCCCTGTGTTTAGGAGATCAGACTGTTGGTGTGTATATAAGTGTATCACCCTGGTGTCCCTGTGTTTAGGAGATCAGACTGTGTGGTGTGTATAGAAGTGTATCACCCTGGTGTCCCTGTGTTTAGGAGATCAGACTGTGTGTATAGAAGTGTATCACCCTGGTGTCCCTGTGTTTAGGAGATCAGACTGTGTGGTGTGTATAGAAGTGTATCACCCTGGTGTCCCTGTGTTTAGGAGATCAGACTGTGTGGTGTGTATAGAAGTGTATCACCCTGGTGTCCCTGTGTTTAGGAGATCAGATTGTGTGGTGTGTATATAAGTGTATCACCCTGGTGTCCCTGTGTTTAGGAGATCAGACTGTGTTGTGTGTATATAAGTGTATCACCCTGGTGTCCCTGTGTTTAGGAGATCAGACTGTGTGGTGTGTATAGAAGTGTATCACCCTGGTGTTCCTGTGTTTAGGAGATCAGACTGTGTGGTGTGTATATAAGTGTATCACCCTGGTGTCCCTGTGTTTAGGAGATCAGACTGTGTGGTGTGTATATAAGTGTATCACCCTGGTGTCCCTGTGTTTAGGAGATCAGACTGTGTGGTGTGTATATAAGTGTATCACCCTGGTGTCCCTGTGTTTAGGAGATCAGACTGTGTGGTGTGTATAGAAGTGTATCACCCTGGTGTCCCTGTGTTTAGGAGATCAGACTGTGTGGTGTGTATAGAAGTGTATCACCCTGGTGTCCCTGTGTTTAGGAGATCAGACTGTGTGGTGTGTATAGAAGTGTATCACCCTGGTGTCCCTGTGTTTAGGAGATCACACTGTGCGGTGTGTATAGAAGTGTATCACCCTGGTGTCCCTGTGTGTAGGAGATCAGACTGTGTGGTGTGTATAGAAGTGTATCACCCTGATGTCCCTGTGTTTAGGAGATCAGACTGTGTGGTGTGTATATAAGTGTATCACCCTGGTGTCCCTGTGTTTAGGAGATCAGACTGTGTGGTGTGTATATAAGTGTATCATCCTGGTGTCCCTGTGTTTAGGAGATCAGACTGTGTGGTGTGTATAGAAGTGTATCACCCTGGTGTCCCTGTGTTTAGGAGATCAGACTGTGTGGTGTGTATAGAAGTGTATCACCCTGGTGTCACTGTGTTTAGGAGATCACACTGTGCGGTGTGTATAGAAGTGTATCACCCTGGTGTCCCTGTGTGTAGGAGATCAGACTGTGTGGTGTGTATAGAAGTGTATCACCCTGATGTCCCTGTGTTTAGGAGATCAGACTGTGTGGTGTGTATATAAGTGTATCACCCTGGTGTCCCTGTGTTTAGGAGATCAGACTGTGTGGTGTGTATATAAGTGTATCACCCTGATGTCCCTGTGGTTAGGAGATCAGACTGTGTGGTGTGTATATAAGTGTATCACCCTGATGTCCCTGTGTTTAGGAGATCAGACTGTGTGGTGTGTATAGAAGTGTATCACCCTGGTGTCCCTGCGATAACAAAATAGTCTTGCTTAGGCCATGTGAAATGTTGGGGTTAGGTTGTGAGTCACGGAAGAGTTACATTGGTCTGAATAAAGACCCACAGTGACCATCGCTTATTCTGTGTGTCAGACTGAAGTCGGCGGCTCTGAAGTCTGGGAGTTCAGTCATGTTTACCTGGTTTCTGCCTCTACTGACCTGACACTAGGCATCTATGGTGGCTTAATGTGCAACCATCAAAATGTATGACCCGGACTTCCAGGTTATGGGGTGAGGTTGCATCCCAGGCCACTGCTAACCAAAGGGGTCAGCTTTCTGTTTTGTGGCAACAAAGCTCAGCCCTGCGCTCTCTACTAAGTCTAACCCCATAGGAGCAGTCTTGGTAAATGGTGATAATTGCCCCTTAAATAAACAATGACACATAGAAATGTAAAGGGGTCATATCCATGTACATATTATATACTCCTAGTATGGGTGTCTGTAGGGAGGGCCAAGAGGGGGCACTTGCCCCCCCTACTCCCCCCCCCCCCGATAAACATAGGACATGGGTGGGCTGGCCTGGGGGTGGGGGATACTGTGGCTTTGACACTGCAGAATTTGCTGTGGACACCCATGATTCCTAGCTAGCACTGGAGAAAACCTTTCTATGGGGCAAGAGATGGGAGATCTGAGTCCTATAGGATTGTGGGTAGATGAGCAGTGGGTATTAATTTCCTGTTTCCTCAGCTGGGCACAAAATGTCCTAACGTCGTCTAACGGTCAGTTCTGCTCGTCCTGTGGGGGGGGGGGACCATCCTCTTTGATCTCTCTGCACGGGGTGATTGTCCAGGAGACCGAGCTGTAATTGTATAAGAAGTGAGAAGGGTCTGGGTGGGTGAACCCTGAGCCAGGCCTGGTGTCCTGATCATCAGGAGGGACCTGGTCAGTTCTCTTTAACCCTTTTTATCTCACTGGATTAGTCACAAAATATGAAAAGAGAGAGGAGAGCGAGAGTGCGAGAGTGGGATTAATGAGGGAGCGTAATACAGAGACAGAGAGAGAGACAGTATGATAGAGAGAGAGACTATAATATATTATTATTATTATTATTCTTTATTTATATAGCGCCAACTAATTCCGCAGCGCTGTACAATTGGGGAATAGACATACAGAGGTATTAAATAGTACAATCAGATGTGGAGAACAGGAAATAGGCATTATAATATATATATAGAGAGAGTATGATACAGAGAGAGAGAGAGAGTATGATAGAGAGAGAATGATAGAGAGAGACAGTATGATAGAGAGAGAGTATGAGAGAGAGAGAGTATGATAGAGATTATGATAGAGACAGTATGATAGAGAGAGAGCATGATAGAGAGTATGATAGAGAGAGTATAATAGAGAGAGAGAGTATGATAGAGAGAGAGAAAGTATGATAGAGACAGTATGATACAGAGAGAGAGTATGATAGAGAGAATGAGAGAGAGAGTATGATAGAGATTATGATAGAGAGAGACAGTATGATAGAGAGAGACAGCATGATAGAGAGAGAGTATGATAGAGATTATGATAGAGAGAGACAGTATGATAGAGAGAGAGTATGATAGAGAGAGAGTATGACAGAGAGAGAGAGACAGTATGATACAGAGAGACAGCATGATACAGAGAGCATGATAGAGAGAGATAGTCATACAGAGAGAGTGACAGCATGGGATGAAAAAGAGTTGCCCAGGTTGCCTCTCCCTGTCTGTCTATGTACAGAGCTAGTTTCTTCTTGAAATCAAAGGTACAATGTATCCCTTTAAGAAGAATCACAACAATGTGCATCTTATTGTTCCCAATGTGTTGCTCACACTCTGGTCCTTAAAGGGATAATGTATTTTTTTTATTTCTTATAAAATGACAATATAGGATAATGTATTTTTATTTAACCAAAAAAGTTGCCAGAAGTGAGTGCCTTTGAATAACCCCACAAAAAAGAGCTCAGTAGTTCTATATAACTGGATTTAATGCGGGCTACTTGGATGTTTGAGATACCTCCAACACTTCTGCATCACTTTAAAAATTCCTGGAGACATTTAATACATTTCAGATAAATATGTTGCTAGAGAACATTGGGGAGTGAAGTTGTTTATCCTGGGAACGGGATTGGTTTATAGCCGGTAAATAGAGAGCAGGACGGATTATCTGGGGGAGTCTGGTAAGTTATATACTGTATATACTGTGTGTGTGCAGCTGTTGAGGTTTAGCGGTACGTGTTATTTTATAGCCTTAGAAACCAAATATTCATCTGAATAGCAATATACTGAGATTTAAATCGATAACACAACACCCCCCCCAGAAAAGTCATTCTGTAGTGTGTGTGTGGGGGGGTGGGGGGTAAGAGTTTCTTCTCCTCTCCCTGAGACATGGAACAACATTTTTGCAAGAAAATGTTTAAGAGAAGATTTATTCCAAGAGGGAACGTACAGGGTTAGACTGTGTATTAGGTTGTATAGCTAGGGGCATTAGTAGCAGAAAAAGGGAAGTGGTCATGCCACTCTACAGATCTCTAGTTAGACCTCACCTAGAATATTGTGTACAGTACTGGAGACCCCATCTCCAGAAGGATATAGATATCTAGAGTATTGTGTACAGTACAGGAGACCCCATCTCCAGAAGGATATAGATATCTAGAGTATTGTGTACAGTACTGGAGACCCCATCTCCAGAAGGATATAGATACTACAGAGTATTGTGTACAGTACTGGAGACCCCATCCCCAGAAGGATATTGATACTATAAAGTATTGTGTACAGTACTGGAGACCCCATCTCCAGAAGGATATAGATACTATAGAGTATTGTGTACAGTACTGGAAACCCCATCTCCAGAAGGATATAGATACTATAGAGAGAATTCAAAGAATGGCTACTAAAATGGTGACTGGTTTACAGGAAAAGAAATATCAGGATAGACTAAAGGATCTGAATATGTATAGCTTGTAGGAGAGAAGAGAGAGAGGGGATATGATAGACACATTCAAATACATTAAGGGATTCAACAAAGTGCAGGAGGGAAGTATATTTCAAAAGAGTAAAAACGTTAGGACAAGAGGCCATAGTCTAAAACTAGAGGGACACAGGTTTAGGTATAATGTAAGAAAGTTTTACTTCACCGAGAGGGTAGTAGGCAAGTGGAATAGCCTACCAGCAGAAGTGGTAGATGTCAATACAGTGACAGAATTTAAGCATGCATGGGCTAGGCATAAGGCGGTCCTTAACATAAGAAAAGACCAAGGACCAAAAAAGGTTTGAGGTTGTTGTTTTTTTTTGTTTTTTTTAACAGTAGGAAATTGGGCAGACTAGATGGGCCGAATGGTTCTTATCTGCCGTCAAATTCTATGTTTCTAGTAGGAAAAACAGGAAAGTCCAGTAAATAGACTTTCTTATCTTGGTGGTAGGAAGGTTTATATAATTTACAAACAATTTATAGTGGGACGGCACATCTTAACCCTTTGAGTGCCAGAGGGGTACGCAACGCATTGCTTTGCAATGCGCTGCGTACCCCTCTGGCACACAAAGGGTTAATATCCTTTGGGAGACATCTGTGCTATACGTAGCGCAGGGTGCCATTACATCCAATAATAAAAATTAAGTAAAAGAAAAAAAAAGTGAATGATATACTGGCACTCTGCCCCTCCAAATTAACTTAAAATAAAGTTGGGTACAGAAAAATAATAGACTGATATAATATCAAATAATACAAAAGGAGAATTTATTGTATCAATTCAACACCTGCTTCAAAAGAAAAGAGTGCAAACCCAAAAACACACACCCATTCCCCCCTTCCCCCTCACATACAAAAAAGCAACTGTGATGGTATCAGCTGTCACCCCGCCTGGGTGTCTCCATCATCACCGCTTCCCAAAGTACCCCAATCACCAGGCAAGACTAGTGCCAGGGTAGGGTGACCACGGGTCCCAGAATGTCCGGGACTGTCCCTTATTTGAAGCATATGTCCCGCGTCCCGGGTCATCTCTCACCGGGACAATGAAGTGTCCCGGAATGAAGCCAAGCCACCCACACAGCAGCACAAACAGTCACTCTCTGTGGCGTCGCCGGGGGGGGGGGGCAGAGGGGACCCAGTGTTTGTTGTGTCTTTTTTTATATATATGCAGCCCTGGATGTCAGCCTGCAAGCGGTGTGTCACGTCATGGACGCCACGAGGGATCGCTTGGTAGCATAAATCAGTGCTCCCTCACGGCGTCCATGATGTGACACACCGCTTGCAGGCTGACATCCAGGGCGGCAATCCAGCTGATCTCCTGGAGGCAAGCGCTATAGTAATACAGAGCGCTGGGAGATGACATCATCTCCCAGCGCTCTGCATTACTGAGCACAGCGCGCAGGAGCTTCAGCTCTGTGCCGGAGGAGGCACAGAGCACTTTCCACGCTGCTAGACCACCAGGGACTCAAGGCAGGGCATCAAGGGGCAATGTGGCGATGAAGAGGCTTTATGGTAGGGTGACCACATGTCCCGGAATGGCAGAACGGAAATGTGGTCACCCTATGCCAGGGTAAGAAGAACTCTTTATTGCACAAACCAGCAGACTTATATACAGAACAGTGGGGTCAGGGAACAATGTGCGGGACACCAGAACTACACAAGTGCCAATGGGAAGGTGGGCACATAGGGCAATGGGGCCAGACATGAAAAAAATAAATTACACTAGTATTCCAAATATTCGCTCTATAAAGTTACTTTGTAGCCAGACTTGTCTAGGTGTGATAGTTTCCCTTTAAGAAATCTTAGTGCATGGGCTCCATAGAATAACACAGGAATTGGAGAAGTGATATCACTGGAGAACTTATCTCCACTTTATCACCTCTTTATCACTACTTAGCGCATCTCCCCCAGATGTTTTCTCACTACACTGTCAGTTTACATACAGTGAAATACAGCCTTGGGCTGAAATCATCCGTTTTTAACTATCAACCCTTAACCCCCCCATTAACCCTTTGAGTGCCAGAGGGGTACGCAAAGCAATGTGCTGCGTACCCCTCTGGCACTCAAAGGGTTAAGGCCCTTCATTGTAGAAGAAATAAAGCCTGTGGGGTCTCAGTGAAGAAATTAAATGTCTCTCCTCCAGTCCTTACTTAACACATTGGATCCTAAAGATATCTGTTTGTGTTTGGTACTGAAGGGGTTAAAGGGAAAAAAAAAGCGGAACTATCAGACAAATTAATAATAATAACTAGTATTTATATAGCGCCTTTTAGCGCACGCTCTCGGTTTAACCGAATCGACAGCTGAATAATAGATGTTATTATTACCCAATCAATGTCACTCATCTATTGACCTCTGTAGGATGAAGGGCTGAGTTGACTCTGCTGGGATTCGAACCTGCAACCTTGGGGTCTGAGCAGGCTCTGCAGTCAGGGCACTTAGCACTGAGCTAATTAAAGTTACCCCCAAATCCAGGGCCGGTGCAAGGATTTTTGCCACCCTAGGCAAAACCTACTTTTGCCACCCCTTGGCTCCGCCCCTTGTGTCCCACCCCTTTATACCCCGCCTACTTATACCCCACCTCTTTTCTTGCCCCACCAGCTCCACTTTGCCCCACCAGCTCCAACTTGCCCCCCACTAGCTCCACTTTGCCCCATCAACTCCAACTTGCCCCCATCAGCTCCACTTTGCCCCCCACCAGCTCCACTTTGTCCCACCAGCTCCATTTTGTCCCCCACCAGCTCCAACTTGCCCCCCATCCGCTTCAACTTGCCCCCCATGCGCTCCACTATGCCCCCTCAGCTCCAACTTGCCCCCCATCCGCTCCAACTTGCCCCCCATCTGCTCCACTATGCCCCCTCAGCTCCAACTTGCCCCTATCAGCTCCACTTTGCCCCCCATCTGCTCCAACTTGCCCCCAGGAGCTCCACTATGCCCCCTCAGCTCCAACTTGCCCCCCATCACATACCTGTAGCTCCCTCGCCGTCTTCTCTTCAGTAATGCAGAGAGCGCCAGGAGATCATGACTCCCAGAGCGCTCTGCATTACTAAAGAGCGACCGCGATAAGGGAGCGCAGTAGCAACACAGAACTGACTGTGTTGCGTTCCGGTGTGGTGGGTGTGGGCGGGTGCGGGCGCAGCTTTTCTCCGCTGTATGCCCGCGCCCCCAGTACTTGTGCGCCCTAGGCCGGTGCCTACCTCGCCTATAGGTGGCGCCGGCCCTGTCCAAATCATTATGCACATAGTGATGCGCATATCCATACTAGTGTTATCCAGAATAATCCGGTGTTATTGAAAAATCCAACGTGGTCTGAGGCGGCCAGGCAGGCATCACCGCAGACATCTTGCCTTAGAAACATCTGCGCTCCTGCACTGTCCGTCCCAATCTCCTCTAGGAGGCGCTGCACAGTACCTTTTGAGGTACAGGAAGGGGCTGATAGCTCAGGCGCGCAGATGCCTCTACAGCAAGACGACTGCCTGACCGTCTCAGAACAAGTTGGGTTTGTCAATAAAGTTGTACTTATTCCATATAATTCTAGTACGGATATGCTTATCCTCATGTGCATAATTGTTTGGGGGTAATTATTTTGTGCGATAGTTCCGCTTTAAAGTGTTCCAGTCATCCTAGGACAATCTTAACTTTATTCACAGAGAGTGAAAGTTGTAATAGGTATTTTTCAGTAAAATAAATCATTTTTTGAGAAAATAATCTCTGTGTTGTTGGCACATCATGGCATTTTATGCTAATTCCTTTTATGCTACTTAGTTATGTTTCAGGCACGCTTACCCTTTGGTGTGTTATTAAAGACGCCTCCGGTGTGTGGGTTCTGCTGCCCATAGTGAACTTGTGATGTTTTATTTGGCAGATACGGGCAGATGACGGGTACTTTTCGTTCAGTAACTGGGTCAGCTCTTATTTTTAACCCTTTGAGTGCCAGAGGGGTATGGAATGCATTGCTTTGCAATGCATTCTGTTCCCCTCTGGCACTCAATGGGTTAAAAGAGAAGAAAACGTAATCAGGAACTTCTTTTTGATGAACTGTTGCAGATAATAGTAATTTGGGTCATTTTAAACGTGAATAATCCATAGTGTCACAGGTGACGTAGCATGCAATAGTGTAAAAAACTCTTGTTAACCCATCCATAAACATTAGAAGCAATTAACACTGAGTACAATCAGCCTCTTATTACTCTGTGTTCAACAGAAAACTATTCATTCTGGGGGAATCCAACTACACATTGAAAATATTATGCCCCCCCAAAAAAGGCAATAGTTTTAACGCTTTGAGCGCCACGGAGGTATCCAACGCATCCCTCCTTGGCACTAAAAGGGTTAAACAGAGCTTTTAACACCTTGTATAACGTAATTTTTATCTATATATATATATATATGAAAGAGAAATGCTCATTGCATAATTTATGTCTCTTCAGGAGACACACACACACCCAGGGGTGGCAGTAAGGAGGAGTTACTGCTCCCATTAGGTAATTCAATGGGGACGTGATTTTCACAGGAGTTGCAGTACTGCTACTCCTGTGAAAATCATGCAGGGAGTTGGCCCGCCCACACTCTCCAGCCCGCCCACCACTATCCAACTGAGGAAAAACACAAAATGGCTGCCACTTGTTCCTACACCACCCTAATACACACATGCTCCACTCACACAGCACCAAACAAACACACACCACCAAACACACACAGCATCAAACACACACACACACACACACACCCCTAACACACACCACCAAACACAGCATCAAACACACACACACACCAAACACACACACTCTCACTATGAGATCTGTATGTGTTTCTCAGTATGAAATGTGTGTGTGTCTCAGTATGGAATGTGTGTGTGTGTGTCTCACTATGAGATCTGTATTTGTGTCTCAGTATGGAATGTGTGTGTGTGTCTCACTATGATATCTGTATTTGTGTCTCAGAATGGAATGTGTGTATATGTCTCACTATGAGATCTGTATGTGTGTGTGTCTCACTATGACATCTGTATGTGTGTCTCAGTATGGAATGTATTTGTCTCACTATGAGGTCCCTATGTGTGTCTCAGTATGGCATGTGTGTGTGTCTCCCTATGAGAGCTGTATGTGTGTTATGTGTATATGTGTGTTTCACTATGAGATCTGTATGTGTATCTAAGTATGGAATGTGTATTTGTGTGTCTCACTATGTGATCTCTATGTGTGTCTCATTATGGAATGTGTGTGTGTGTCTCACTATGAGATCTGCATGTGTGTCTCAGTATGGAATGTGTGTATCTCACTATGGGATATGTGTGTCTCACTACGTTGTTTGTCTCACTATTGGATGTATGTGTGTCTGTGTATGGGATGTGTATATGTGTGTGTCTCACTATGGCATGTGTGTGTGTGTGTGTGTGTGTCTCTCTGTATGGGCTGTGTATGTGTATGCTCACTATGGAGTGTGTGTGTCTCTGTATGGGATGTGTATGTCTCACTATGGGATGTGTATGTGTGTCTCACTATGGGATGTGCATGTGTGTGTATCTGTTTGGAATGTGTATATGTGTGTGTCTCACTATGATGTGTGTGTTCCTGTTTGGGATGTGTATGTGTGTGTCTCACTATGGTGTGTGTGTGTCTCTTCATGGGATGTGTATGTGTGTGTGTGTCACTATGGCATGTGTTTGTGTCTCTGTATGGGATATGTGTGTGTGTGTATGTATCTGTATGAGATATGTGTGTATGTGTGTCTCACTATGGCACGTGTATGTGTCTCTCTGTATGGGATATGTATGTGTGTGTCTCTGTATGGAATGTGTATTTGTGTTTGTGTCTCACTATGGGATGCATATGTGTGTGTGTGTCTCTGTATGGAATGTGTATTTGTGTTTGGGTCTCACTATGGGATGCATATATGTGCGTGTGTGTCTCTGTCTGGGATGTGTTTGTGTCTGTCTCACTATGGGATGTGTATGTGTAAGTGTGTGTGTGTCTCTATGGGATGTGTATATGTGTGTCACTATGGCATGTGTCTCTCACTATGGGATGTGTGTGTGTGTCTCACTATAGGTATATGTGTGTCTCAGTATGGGATGTGTGTGTGTGTGTGTCTCACTATGGCGTGTGTGTGTGTGTATGTATCTTTATGGCATGTGTATGTGTGTGCGTCTATGTATGGGATATGTATATGTGTGCCTCACCATGGCATGTGTGTGTCTCACTACAGGATGTGTATATGTGTGTCACTATGGCATGTGTGTCTCACTATGGGATGTGTGTGTCTCACTATAGGTATATGTGTGTCTCACTATGGGATGTGTGTGTGTGTGTGTGTGTGTCTCACTATAGGTGTATGTGTGTCAGTATGGGATGTGTATATGTGTGTCACTATGGGGACACTATGACAGTTCACATCAGCTGGGGGGGCAGACAGCTAAAACAGAACGTGATCACATGCATTTTACAGAACTTTCATAAACAAAAACAGCGGGCAACGCCATCCCACACTGCTAGTATATATATATACAGACGGGCAACGCCGTCCCACACTGCTAGTATATATATATATACAGACGGGCAACGCCGTCCCACACTGCTAGTATATATATATATACAGATGGGCAACGCCGTCCAACACTGCTAGTATATATATATATACAGACGGGCAACGCCGTCCCACACTGCTAGTATATATATATAAACAGACGGGCAACGCCTTCCCACACTGCTAGTATATATATATACAGACGGGCAACGCCGTCCCACACTGCTAGTATATATATATATAAACAGACGGGCAACGCCTTCCCACACTGCTAGTATATATATATACAGACGGGCAACGCCGTCCCACACTGCTAGTATATATATATACAGACGGGCAACGCTGTCCAACACTGCTAGTGTATATATATACAGACGGGCAACGCCGTCCAACACTGCTAGTGTATATATATATAAAGTGAACTTCTTACACTTTGAGTTGTGCAATTTTATATTAAATGAACTTATTATCACAGGTAGGGAACTTACTTAGGTGGACTACACATAATTACTCTTACATAATTGTCTCTGCCTTTTCAAGCTGCAGAGTGACCTTGGAATTAATTGGCATGGCCGTATGGCTGTAAATGTATTACTGTACTTCAAAATGACCATTAATCGTCCAGCCAATTAGCACTTCTAGGAAGCGGTCACATGAAAGTATTTCATAGTGGATTTGCTTAACTGTCTAAAGACCAGAGGGGTGCACCTAAAAATTAAATGAGATTATATAATTTTAAAGTGATAGTCAACACTTTATAACTTTACACGTTCTTTGGTACATCATTTATAAAGTCAAATTGTGGTTTGCTTTTTTTATTTTTTTTCCTATCCACAATAATGATCTTTCAGAATATGCTTCCTTCTGTTGAAGACTGTGAAAGCAGGAATAGTACGATAATGTAACATTATCACTGCAGTGTTGACTGAATGCTGTGGAGTTGGCTTTTCTACATTGTATAACTGTCTTTTTATATTGTATCTGTTGTGCATTTATGCACTAAACCTGTTTTCACTGTCCCTGAAGGAAACCTTTTTGTAAACAGATTGAGAGAGCTCTCTGTCACGGACACAGAAATGTATAAAAAGATAAAGTGGGGAAAAAAAATCACATAAAAAGTAAGAGAATTTGACTTTAGATAGTATAAACCTACAGAATACGCAAAGTCAAAAAGGAGCCGACTGTCACTTTTCACTTTTGAATGCCAGAAACGTAATTTGCATTGGATACCTCTCTGGCACTCAAAGGGTTAATCCAGTAAGTATATAAAATAAATACTTTCACTTGTTTCTCCCAGCGGGGCGAGTTTTATATTCAAGTTAATAATCATCAAACCATGTGAACTTAGGTATTTATGTATTTAGTAGCAATGTGGGACATTGCCGTCATGTTATGACCGTTGGGAGTAGATGTCAGAGATGTAACTAGAAGCCTCTTGGGAGGTACAGACCCCTAATATCTCCTAAAGAGGGACACTTGGGAGGTACGGATCCCTAATATCTCCTAAAGAGGGACACTTGGGAGGTACAGACCCCTAATATCTCCTAAAGAGGAACACTTGGGAGGTACGGATCCCTAATATCTCCTAAAGAGGGACACTTGGGAGGTACAGATCCCTAATATCTCCTAAAGAGGGACACTTGGGAGGTACAGACCCCTAATATCTCCTAAAGCGGGACACTTGGGAGGTACAGACCCCTAATATCTCCTAAAGAGGGACACTTGGGATGTATGTATCACTAATATCTCCTAAAGAGGGACACTTGGGAGGTACGGACCCATAATATCTCCTAAAGAGGGACATTTGGGAGGTACAGACCCCTAATATCTCCTAAAGCGGGACACTTGGGAGGTATGGACCCCTAATATCTCCTAAAGAGGACACTTGGGAGGTATGTATCCCTAATATCTCCTAAAGAGGACACTTGGGAGGTATGGACCCCTAATATCTCCTAAAGAGGACACTTGGGAGGTATGTATCCCTAATATCTCCTAAAGAGGGACACTTGGGAGGTACGGACCCCTGATATCTCCTAAAGAGGGACACTTGGGAGGTATGGACCCCTAATATCTCCTAAAGAGGGACACTTGGGAGGTATGTATCCCTAATATCTCCTAAAGAGGGACACTTGGGAGATATGTATCCCTAATATCATCTAAAGAGGGACACTTGGGAGGTATGGACCCCTAATATTTCCTAAAGAGGGACACTTGGGAGGTACCGACCCCTAATATCTCCTAAAGAGGGACACTTGTTAGGTACAGACCCCTAATATCTCCTAAAGAGGAAGACTTGGGAGGTACAGATCCCTAATATCATCTAAAGAGATGCACTTGGGAGGTACGGACCCCTAATATCTCCTAAAGAGGGACACTTGGGAGGTACGGACCCCTAATATCTCCTAAAGAGGGACACTTGGGAGGTACGGATCCCTAATATCTCCTAAAGAGGGACACTTGGGAGGTATGGACCCTAATATCTCCTAAAGAGGGACACTTGGGAGGTACAGATCCCTAATATCTCCTAAAGAGGGGCATTTCGGAGGTACAGATCCCTAATATCTCCTAAAGAAGTACACTCGGGAGGTACAGATCCCTAATATCTCCTAAAGATGGACACTTGGGAGGTACAGATCCCTAATATCTCCTAAAGAGGGACACTTGGGAGGTACAGACCCCTAATATCTTCTAAAGAGGGACACTTGGGAGGAACTGACCCCTAATATCTCCTAAAGAGGGACACTTGGGAGGTACAGACCCCTAATATCTCCTAAAGAGGGACACTTGGGAGGTGTGGACCCCTAATATCTCCAAAAGGGGGACACATGGGAGGTACAGACCCCTAATATCTCCTAAAGAAGTACACTCGGGAGGTACAGACCCCAAATATCTCCTAAAGAGGGACACGTGGGAGGTACAGATCCCTAATATCTCCTAAAGAGGGACACTTGGGAGGTACAAACCCCTAATATCTCCTAAAGAGGGACACTTGGGAGGTACGGACTCCTAATATCTCCTAAAGAGGGACACTTGGGAGGTACAAACCCCTAATATCTCCTAAAGAGGGACACTTGGGAGGTACAGACCCCTAATATCTCCTAAAGAGGGACACTTGGGAGGTACAGACCCCTAATATCTCCTAGAGAGGGACACTTGGGAGGTGTGCTTAGTAATCCTTTGGATCAGGGGTGAGGAACATAAGGTTCTCCAGGTGTTGTTGGACTGCAACTTCCAAAAAAGTAAATAGTGAAGAAAATATCACTTTCAACTTTCTGACTTCTGTTTTTTTCTCCATTTTCCTCTGTATACAACCCCCAGTCTTGGTAGCCATAGCACATCTATACTCACTGCCCTGCCTTGTCCCACTTTCTAGTAGTTACCGTGATGTACAACCTGAGGCATTCCAACTGTTGCCAGACTACATCTCCCATCATACCCCTGGTGGAGGATGATAGGAGTTGTATTCCGGCAGCAGCTGGAGGGCCTCACATTGCCTGCTTCAGCCTTGGGCACTAGAGGTGCCTCCAACGCATTGCTAAGCAACAAACCGGAAACGTCTCTAAAATCCAAGGGGTTCAATTATTCCCCATATAAATAGTAACTGCGTAGAAATAATATTAGATTATGCCTCCAAATAAAATCAGCTTATAAAAAATCAGTTCATTATGCATCCAAATTGTAATTTCATACAGTTAACCCTTTGAGTGCCAGAGGAGTACGCAACGCATTGCTCCGCAATGGGTTGCGTACCTCTCTGGCGCTCAAAGGGTTAAAGAGGCTTTTAAATATCATCTGCATGTAACATAATCTGGGTCCTAATCTTAATTCTAAAAAATATCTGTTTTCCACGGCTGATTTATAATTGTCTGAAAGCCAATTTTTACCAGCTAGGTGGTATGCCAAGGTAGCAGATGCTTTGATAACCCGCCTTGTTAGGATCCATAATATCTTCATTTTATTTCTCTTTCTTTGGTACAATATTTATTTTTAGCAATGCTGATATCCAATTAAAGGAATTGCACAGATGAATTTCATCTCACGCAATGTACACTGGTATTATTATTTAGGCAAATATTAATATATAGAAAAGTGCTAAGACTAAGCATCTCTCTTTATCAGATTAGCATTTTAGCATTAGACCCAAACTGGATATGATAAGCAGCAGAAGCTCAAATTAAGCCACGTGCTGTGCATTATAATGGAACAGTAGAAAGTGCTCGCGCTTTCACAGGCAGGAGAAGTCTCTGTGATACACATTGGGCTGAATTCATACATTACAATTCTGGAGAAAAACAATTGCACAATATGGAACATATATTAAAAATCCCCAAAGTCCCATTGATTTAAATTGATAGTAATGTTTCATAATAAAAGCAGCTCTAATTAATCATCATAGTATTTGGACTTTGGAGAGTGTTATTTCAATACTGTCAGAGTTGTAGTTCAAGAGTAATTCAATGACAAAGTATCTCCCTCCCGCCCCTTTTACTGAGGTAATACTGCTCAGTCAGAGCAGAAGGGAGGTGCCCAGGTAGACTGCAGAGAGGGACAATCTTCAATTAAGATAAGGGAAAAACCTGAAAAACTTGTCAAGGGGGGCAGGGCTTTCATTGTTCTCATAGGAAGAAGATTGTCCCCTGCTGTTATCTGTCTGGTCTATGGACTGCATTCCACATCTGAGAAGAGATGGCTTACACTAGGTAAAAGGGGCGGGCAGGGAAACTTTGCTTGTGAATATCTCATAAACCATAAAGGTCTGAGAGATAAGACTTATATTGTTCTTCATATTTTCTTAATGCCTACAAAATAAAATAAAGAGAAAATGAGGTATTACTATCCCTTTAAATTGGATATGACACTGTTAAATAAGTTTAGTTAATTTAAAAGAGGATTAAAAACTGTCTATATGTTGTGTTAGCCGTTTGTTTGTAATATCGCTAGTTTTAAGGAAATTAACTTCTATTAGTACGTGGCACAGTCTGACACTCTATGCTAATTAGTTTCTGTGCGGGGGCCAATAGTACCACACACACCGTGCTATGAATTAAAGTGGAACTACCACCTCCACTAAAGTCGCCCTGCAATAATTATGCAGGTGGCGACTAGCTTAATAATTATTATTTTACCTTTAGAAAGTGCCCACGAATGACATTATGCTTAAGCTTCCGAGATCAGAAGCCAGGCATCATTGCAGACATCTTGAATGCACGCCTGCGCAGCCAGTCCTCTTCACTCTTCACAGGCATTGCACTGGCCCGGACGGCTCTGGAAGAGACTGATGGCGCAGGCGCACAGGCTGCAGTAACCTGTCCATCAGTCTGGGAAACTTAAGGATAACTATTCGGGGGTACTTTTGAGAGGTAAAATAATGATTAGTAAGCTAGTCGCCATGTGCCTAAGTATTGCAGGGCGATTTTAGTGGAGGTGGTAGTCCTGCTTTAATCTAGGCAAAGCCCACAGACTGGGAGTGTGTTTAATAACACAGCGAGGATTAAGACTGGCCGGAAACATAATTAATTTGCATACTGAGCAGGGAATTAGCATTGAGTGCCAGACTTTGCCACCAACACATAATGGTTCATTTGTGAAAGACTCTTTATCTTATAGAAAGATGTCTGTTCTCTTCAAAACAAACTAAACTTGTTTCACGGTGACATGTCCACATGTCAGGAACCAAGGGAGAGATTTATAAACATGGAGTTAAGCAAAACGAAGAGTTAAAATGGATGTAGCAGCGTCTTCGATAGTTATAATATTAAGAAAGCCAGTTTCGGGGGGCTGTACACCTTGTAGTGGAGTAATAACGTCTGTAAAAAGTCATGCAGCGAATTTATAACGAAATGTCGCTAATTGTGAAAATATTGCAACATAATTTTCGCCAGAATCTTAACGTCAGGTTTATGCTGTGCTTAAGCATTCTGACATTAAAGGGGAACTACCACCCCACAAAATCTTTATCATAATTCAGTCCCCATCTGGCGACTCGCTGCTTAGTAGCGCTAGTCGCCAGAATTATTACCTGGTTTAACTGATTTTAAACTTGTTCAGATGCTGACAGTAGCAGGAAGCACGGACATCTTGCCATAGTGACATCCGTGCGTCTGCGCTGTCAGTCCCTTTTGGAGCCGTGCTTCCTGCTTCTGTCAGCCTCGGAATAAGTGGTAAATCAGTTAAACCAGGTAATAATTCTGGCGACTAGCGCTACTAAGCAGCTAGTCGCCAGATGGGGACTGAATTAAGATAATGATTTTGTGGGGTGTTAGTTCCCCTTTAATATTAGAGTAATAACGCCATATTTCTAAAACCGCCTTAAATAATTTATAAATCGCCCCTCACGTTATCTCCAGTTGTGAGGACTTATGGACCGTCCTTTAAAAAGTACAAGGACCTCCTTTTAGAAATCTCCCTCTGTGGTCTGTCTAATCCCTGAAGTTCCATGGAACACAAGAGGAGATGTATAAAAATAGCTTTATGGGAGACGTGGCATAAAAGCTGCATAAAACTGAAGGTCGGCATTTGAAAAAAAAAGCTGACGCCAGTTTTAGAAGCCTTAACACAACGTAGTTGTGTTTCTGGAAAAGTGATGGTAAAGCTGGTGAAAATTCTTGCGCATTGAATTTATAAAGAAATGTTGTTAACTGCAACAATTTAGCAACAGAATTTTCTCCGGAATCTTAATGCTAGCTGTAGTCTGTTCTCAGGCATTAATATCAGATTACTAAGCAATAATTCTAACGATGCCCAAACTCATTTATAAACAAGACCTGAGGTCATCTCCGGTTGCCAAGACTTAAGGACAATCCTATATAATAATTCTCTAGGATGTTTGTCAGAAGTCATCATGAGCAGCAGAGACTGCCCGAACGCCCAGAATGCTGGGAGAACGGAATGCTGGGAGTTCTGTGCTGGGAGTACGTAATGTTGGGAGCACGGAATGCTGGGAGTACGGAATGTTGGGAGCACGGAATTCTTGGAGCACAGAATGCTGGGGGCACGGAATGCTGGGAGTTCTGTGCTGGGAGTACGGAATGTTGGGAGCACGGAATGCTGGGAGCACATAATGCTGGGAGCACAGAATGCTGGGGGCAGTCTCTACAGTGCATGACTGCGTCGGCAGCAGGGCAGAGCAGGACCGGCCTCTTAACATCACCCGGACTTTTACACTAGTCTATATATATAAAAGAAGACTTTGTGCCTGCCAAAACACACCCAGGGGTGGTATTAAGGAGGAGTTACTGTTCCCATTGGGTGATTCAATCATGCAGGGAGTTGGCCCGCCCCCACTATGCAGCCCACCCACCACTATCAAAGTCAGAAAAAAACAATATGGCCGCCACTTGCTCCTACACCACAGACAAACACACATGCCCCACTCACACAGCACCACACAAACACACACACATGCCCCACTCACACAGCACCACACACACACACACACACATGCCCCACTCACACAGCACCAAGCAGACATGCCCCCACTCACACACACAGCACCACATACACACACAAAGCCAGAAATACATATGGCTGACACATACACACAGTCACTCACCCTGACTCCCAGAGGCCTCAGCAGGACCTGTAGTGCAGCACCAGAGGAACAAAATTGCACTCAAAGGGTTAAGGTAGGTCCTCATTGCTCAATTATTTCTTCACTGTCATCATTTGCCATGCAAGACACAGGACAGACAGCCATCAGATTCACACTTAACCCACTGACTGCCACAGGGTTGTGTATCAAGTTTTACCCCTCAGGGAGTGTGTTCAAACTCCTCACACTGTAAACTTGCATTTCTCTCACACTTCTCCTCCTTCCCCAGCCTATTACTAACACTTTTCCATATTTATGTTAAGCCCCGCCCCCTACTTGCGATTAAGCCCCGCCCCCTTTTAACCCAGATTGCTCTCTCCACATCAGCACCACATGAGGGTCTCCACAAGTAAAAATTCCCAGGTATAACACATACACACTCACTCACACAGCACCAAACACCCATACACACACACAAAGCCAGAAAGAAAGATGGCTGACACACAGTCACTCACCTTGACTCCCAGTGGCCTCAGCAGGACCTGTAGTAAAGCCACTGAATGGTGCTGCATCAGCAGGGGAACAAAATGGCACTCAAAGGGTTAAGGTAGGCCCTCATTGCTGAATTACTTCTTCACTGTCACCATTTGCCATGCAAGACACAGGACAGACAGCCATCAGATTCACACTTAACCCACTGACTGCCACAGGGTTCTGTATCAAGTTTTACCCCTCATGGAGTGTGTTCAAACCCCTCACACTGTAAACTTGCATTCCCCTCCCACTTCTCCTCCTTCCCCAGCCTATTACTAACACTTTTTCACATTTATGTTAAGCCCCGCCCCCTACTTGCGATTAAGCCCCACCCACTTTTAACCCAGATTGCCCCATTTGTCTCTCCACATCAGCACCACATCAGTCCCCTCTAGGGACTTCACAAGTCAGTGTTCCCAGGTATGAACACACTTCCCACTGCTATTTAACTCTGACATGCCTCTCTATACCTTAACCCTTTGAGTGCCAGAGGGGTACACAACTCATGAGCACATGTGTTTCTGCTCATATATGTTGCGTGTCTGTGTGTGTACATCTCTGTTACATATGTGTGTCCATATGTGCATCTCCAGTGTGTCTGTGTGTGTGTGCGTGTCTTTTGCATGTTTCTGCCGCTCACTGTGTGTATGTGCATACCTCCCAACATTTCACAGGGCCAAAGAGGGACACGTTAGTTTTAGGTGATATTATTGGGGGTGTGGCTGGTGGGCGGGGCATTAAGAATTCTTAGGTTATTTCATGACCTATTACTGGCTATTTATGTAACTGAATAAATGATTTAGTTCAAGACCAAAGTATTTTATTTGCACAGACTAATGTATACACACATATACTGAAGTTTATTGCTTTATTGCTGGAGAGCAAAGTAATACACACCACACAGTCAGGGCTGGTGCAAGGATTTTTGCCACCCTAGGCAAAACCTAATTTTGCAGCCCATTTCGCTCCGCCCCTTGTGTCCCACCCCTTTATACCCTGCCTACTTATACCCAACCTCTTTTCATGATTGTCCTCTCTCTGCCCCCTGAGCCACTCTGCCCCTGTTCTGGAGACGCCTGTAAGAGATGCCCCCCACCAGCTCCAACTTGCCCCTTATCAGCTTCACTTTGGCCCACCAGCTCCACTTTGCCCCTATCAACTCCAACTTCCCCCACCAGCTCCATTTTGCCCCCTCAGCTTCACTTTACCCCCTCAGCTCCAACTTACCCCCATCAGCTCCACTTTGCCCCCCATCCTCTCCAACTTACCCCCATCAGCTCCACTTTGCCCCCCATCCGCTCCAACTTGCCCCCATCCGCTCCAACTTGCCCCCACCAGCTCCACTATGCCCTCTCAGCTCCAACTTTCCACTATCAGCTCCACTATGCCCCCAGCAGCTCCAACTTGCCCCCATCCACTCCAACTTGCCCCCCCATCCGCTCCAACTTGCCCTACCAGCTCCACTTTGCCCCCCCTCAGCTCCACTTGCCCCCCCTTAGCTCCACTTGCCCCCCCTCAGCTCCAACTTGCCCCCCCCTCAGCTCCACTTTGACCCTCATCAGCTCCACTTTGACCCTCATCAGCTCCAACTTGCCCCCATCATCTCCAACTTGCCACCACCAGCTCCACTATGCCCCCTCAGCTCCAGCTTTCCCCTAACAGCTCCAACTTGCCCCCATCATCTCCACTTTGCCCCACATCTGCTCCAACTTGCCCCCTCAGCTCCACTATGCCCCCTCAGCTCCAACTTGCCCCCCATCACATACCTGTATCTCCCGCGCAGTCTTCTCTTCAGTAATGCAGAGCGCGGCTGGAGATCATGACTCCCAGCGCGCTCTGCATTACTAAAGATCCGACCAGATGAGGGAGCGCTGTAGCAACACAGGCCTGACTGTGTTGTGGTTCCTGGCGTGATGTGTGGGCGCAGCTCTTCTCCGCTGCATGCCCGCGCCCCCAGTACGTGTGCGCCCTAGGCCGGCGCCTACCTCGCCTATAGGTGGAGCCGGCCCTGCACACAGTCTGACCTCCTAAAAAGAGGGACAACAGGGTGGGAAAGAGGGACAGAGGGATTTGGCCCTCAAAGAGGGACTATCCCTCCTAAAGAGGGACACTTGGGATGTATGGTATGTGTCTGCCTGTATGCTGCATATGTCTGTGTTTATCAGTGTGTCTGCATTTCAAACACGTGCGCCCAATGGTCATAACATGACGGGCAACGCCGTTCCATGTTGCTAGTTCTTAATAAAATACTAAGAATGTTTTTTTTATAAAGCCCTCCTAAAGCTGTAAACCGCTGCATTATCAATATATATAATTTGCTAAAATGTGAAGCTCCCTGTGTGTAACACGCACATGCACAGTTTGACGCAGTCACGCGCAGCAGAGACTGTCTGAACGCACCGGCCCCCAGTCCAAGGCATGGCCGATCCAGAGAGGGTTGCCCCGAACAACCCACCGCCCCAGCAGCTGAGGCTGCCTGGTGGCACCCTGGCCTTAAATAATAACTAGCATTTATATTACACCTTTCTCCCAGTGGGACTCAAGGCATTTTTAGAGCATGCTCTTGGAATTTACCAAATTGGCAGCTGAATAATAGATGTTATTATTTCTCAATCAACAGTACTCATTTATTGCCCTCGGAAGGATAAAGGGCTGATTTGACCCTGCTGGGAATTGAACCTGCAACAATAAAGTTCTCTGGTCCCTCCCCTTTCTGCTTGACGAGCTGTAAATCTGTCAGAAGCAGATTCTGGTCACTTGACCAGATGGCGGCTCTTCAGCAGCGCCGATCTAACGATATCTGAAGATAAATACCTCATCAGAAAGGTCTACAACGTGTGCTTGCAAACCAGGCACATGTAGACTGTTCCAATGAAGTATTTCTCTTTAGATATCGTTATTTTGGAGCTGCTGAAGAGCAGCTTCTGGTCAAGCAACCAGAATCTGCTTCTGACAGCTTTACAGCTCGTCAAGCAGAAAGGGGAGGGACCAGAGAACTTTATTTTCCTATATCTCTCAAACCATAACAGTGTATATATCTAAAGCTCATTAGATAGAGCATTTAGCAAAAAAGTTTAATATGTTAGTCATTTTTTTAAAAATCCATTATCTGCGCAAAAATTCAAGTTTATAACATGCCCAGCAGCCTACTTCCTGCCTGCAGCACTGCCTCTGCTCCCGTCCCACTACCCAGCATCCTCCAATGACAGAGGCTTTCTTTCTCTAAGCTGGAGCGATCTCATTGGCAGAGATCGATATCTAGCCAATGAGATCGCTCCACCTTAGAGACAGACATCCTCCGTCATCGGAGGATGCTGGGTAGTGGGACGGGAGCAACCTCTGTGCTGCAAGCAGGAAGTAGGCTGCTGTGCACCTTTTAAACCTTTTAAAAATGACTAACATATTAAACTTTTTCGCTAAATGCTCTGTCTAAGGAGCATTAAATATCTATATGTGATAGATCCACTTTAATTATCTCTACCATATAGTTAATACTTTTTTTCTGACATTACTATCCCTTTAAGCTGGTGAGAGGGTATTTTGCAGGCAGTAGGATTAGGGCTGGGGGGGGTTACAGTTAGAAGTCATTAAATAACCACATTGATCAGTGAGATGTGATTGGCATCCCATTGCTAAATCAGTCTTTATTAGTCAGAGACAGAGCAATCTGATAACTTTGTCAGTAGGACCACTAAATAATTGGAGGTGCTGAGTGTTAACTGATAAATGAGCTTCTGGGGTCATAAGGGTCAATAACGACCTTTGTGATGACAGCTAAATGTTTGATGAGTGCACCCCCTAGTGTTCGACTTCCAAGTGTTGATTGAGATAATTAAAAGTTCTATTAGATTTCAATTTGGAAAAGTTTAGAAAAGATGTATGGCTGTTTGGGGGGTATTTATATTTGATTGATAAATAAAGATGCTTTTTGTTAGAAGAGGAAAAACATTTAAAATGGTGCATTTTTAGGCCACTTTCACATGGTGGTACATATGCAATGATTCTGTGTTGTTGATGTCAGCCATAGGGAAACGTCCTGTGCAGGACTATGGAGTCTTTCACATAAGAGACTATCACATCTCATGGATGCAGCAAAGTCCAGCAAACTGCATTATTACTGTATCACACAGGAACACAGTAAATGTGCAGTAAGGAAGGTTTGTACTGAGAACTACTGGGCTACCGCAGACATTTCACATGTTGTAGGTTGTTGCTCAATGGCAAATTCAGGGAATGGTGGATCCACATGGGCGCAGCCGTTATTATTGACTGGGGCTTCTGTAGGCCAGATGGCATCACATCCCTCTTGCGTCCAGATTATCAGTGGAACGCAGGAGAAGGTTAATGAAAGAACATGAGTGATAAAACTCTTGGGGCGAGATGTTCAAAAAGTCGTCATAATGAAAAATGTGTCGGATCATGAGTTGGTGGTAAAATAAGGACCATATTTTCAGAAGTAAATCCGTCACGTTTGAAAATTCATCTAAAGAATTAAAAATGACGGTAAGAAGATCTCATTGAACATCACCGTTAAATTCTGATCTTAAAAATTGTCTTTGATTTTGTCTTTGAAAAATTTTCAGAGAAACAAAGACTTTTTTTGTCTTTGAAATTAAACTTTTCAAAGAAACAAAGACTTTTTTTGTTTTGAAACTAAAATTTTCAAAAAAACAAAGACATTTTTTCGTCTATAAAACAAAACTTTTTAAAAAAACAAAGACTTTTTTTTGTCTTTGAAACGAAAAATTGCTTCTCGGTACTTTCATTTTTCTTCTCCAACTTTAGACCTTTTTTTATTATATCGGGAAAAAATTACGTTAATCAGACAAAAAAATGACGTTGAAACAAATTTTTTTTTCTGAAAATACCTTACATTATGACGGAAGATTAAACCACACCCACTTTTAAGACGGCTTTTTACCTTTGACGGAGATGGCGGAATTGGATGCAAAAATGATGGAAACGTCTGAGAATTGACAGATCGTGGTGTAAGACCATTTTTATTCTGATTACAGACAATTTCAGTTACCACCACTTTCTGAACCTCTCGCCCCTAGTGTTACAGTGTAATAAAATGTTCCTATATCCCATCCTATCAGTATAAACAACAGTGAAGAACCCAACTGCCTGGGGTATTTGTGTGACTACAATGTGATTCCATTGAAACACGTACTCAGGGCTAGAAAAATATTTAATAGGATCATTAGTCTGATAAAAATGTACTAGTCAGGAGTCAAAAAGTTACTAACCTGTCCAGTATTAAAAATAGAAAACATCATCTTTTTTTTACTTGCCTGCTGGAATTTTGCAATAGTCAGAGACTGGTGGAAATTTCAGAAATTTCCCTCTCTGCCCACTCTGCAGGTTTGTAGCTGAATTGTCGCACTGTTGGTGGAAAGTTGCAGCATGTTGTGTGTCTTTGATACATGAGCTGTGATTGTCACCCATGTGCAACTCCCCATAAAACACTATGAGGGAGGTTTATAAAACTGGAGTTAAAGGGATAGTAATACTTTAATATTACTAATCCCCATAGTGTAGCTATTTCAAGAAGAATTCAATTGCCCCCAGTGTCATCTCTCAAACCCTTTAATATTACTAATCCCCATAGTGTAGCTATGTCAAGAAGAATTCAGTTGCCCCCAGTGTCATCTCTCAAAGTCCCTCCCCGTTCCCTGAAGTCAGCATTGTACTGACTGCAGGGATATCCGGATTTATTTAAATCAGGCGGCTCTGCAGCAGAGCCGAGATCGCATTAGTAAAAAAAAATAATTTCACTGAAATGGTCTTCTACGTGTGCTTGCAAACCAAGCACATGTAGAAGACCGTTTCAGTGAAATAATTCTTTTTTTACTAACGCGATCTCGGCCCAGCTGCAGAGCCGCAAGCCTGTCGTACATCAGACTTCCCCTGCAGTCAGTACAACGCTGACTTCAGGGAAAGGGGAGGGAGGGGGAACTTTGCTTATGGTTACCTCTCAAATCATAAAGGTTTGAGAGGTGACAGTGGGGGAAATTGAATTCTTTTTGAAATAGCTACACTATGGGGATTAGTAATATTAAAGTATTACTATCCCTTTAAAGGGATAGTAATACTTAAAATGTAAAAAAAATATATGTTGTAGGGTTTATCTCCCTGAGTAAAACAAGAGTACTCCCACTGCTGAAAGGTGTTTCATTCAAAAGTTATTAATATTCAAAGTTGAATTTTTTTAGGTGCAATATCACAGTGGCCTGAAATTGTACAGTGGCGCTGTTACTACACGATCCTATGGACGGCTCTGGTCCCGGGACCATAAATCTCCATAGGATGGTGTAGCAACAGCGCCACTGTACAATTTCAGGTCACTGTGATATTGCACCTTAAAAATTCAACTTTGAAAATTAATAACTTTTGAACGAAACACCTTTCAGCAGTGGGAGTACTCTTGTTTTAAACAGGGGGATAAACCCTACAACATATATATTTTTTAAATTTTAAGTATTACTATCCCTTTAAGAGAATAATGGCTGGAATCTGTGCTAAAACTTAAGTAGAAAAAACCAGAAAAGAAACGGGGGAGGGTCTCATGATGTAGTATATCTGGAAATCGACATCACTCAGTGATCATGTAATAAATGGGTTCTCACACTAGATAGTGGCTTCCATCATGGAAAAGGTAGTATAAATGATTGTGGGGGATATTACACTGTCCCCACACAGATATTCCTTCTTTCTCGGCTCGATACTTCGTCTTGCGCTGATTCACCGGAATCACTTGACTTAAAGGGATAGTAATACTTCGTTTTATCTGTGTTTTATTTTGTAGGAATTAAAAAAACATGAAGAACAATATGTAAGATTGTAAGATAGTTGTAAGATAGTCACTGTTTTAAGCATGAGCCCAGTCTATTTGGCCATGTAGGGGTACACCAGTGGTTCTCAACCCGCGCTCTCAGTGGCTACTAACAGGCCAGGATTTTAGAATTTCCTTTTAAGAACACAGGTGAGTTTATCAATACGACTGAGTCTCTGATCAACACACTTGTGTTCTAGCAGGGAAATTCCTAAGTCCTGGCCTGTTAGTGGCCACTGAGGGCATGGGCTGAGAACCTCTGCTGTATAGTATACAGTCTGCATGTGTCTGTGTATAAGGACTGGCACTATACAGTATAGGAGGGACAGTCCCTGTTTGACACCCAAATCCCTCTGCTCCTCTATTTAGGAGATCACACCGTGTGGTGTATATACCAGTGTATCAGATTGCTCCACATCAATAAAACCCACAGTAATGTGGGTATAAACTTCTGTATATATCTTATAAATTAGTCTGTGTAAAAATACTTTCATCTTCTTCTAAATCACTCACTTACAGAAAGAGTAACTTAACCATTTTAATGCCAGAGGAGATGCAATGCATTTCTTACCCCTGGCACTCAAAGGGTTAAAAATTATCTACAATGGTCTGGCACTGTATAGCAGTGGTTCTCAACCTGTGTCCTCAGTGGCTATTAACAGGCCAGGATTTTAGAATTTCCTTTTAAGAGCACAGGTGAGTTAATACGACTGAGCCTCTGATCAACACACTTGTGTTCTAGCAGGGAAATTCCTAAGTCCTGGCCTGTTAGTGGCCACTGAGGGCACGGGTTGGGAACCTCTGATCTAGACTATGGATAAGTTGTATTATTTGGCAAGATTTGTGCTCTATTCTTGAGAATTCTTTACATGATGTTATTATATTTAACCCCTTAAGGACCCATGATGGTCCAGGACTGTCATGGCTTGTTTACGCTTAAGGACCGATGACGGTCCTGGACCGTCATGGAATTCTGGGCTCCCCACTCGGCTGCACGCCATTCGGGGAATTTGGAATCGGATTCTGAAAAAAAAAAAAAAAAAAAACCCTGGTCCTTAAGTGACCGCACCGTGCTTGCGCGGCCGGTTCTTAAGGGCTTAATAAATGCAGTGGCCTGTTCTTACTCCAAATTTTGGTGTGTTTTTATGCCATTCGATATACCCCATGCCTTTTACATGTGATATTGCACTCACCTAGTCCGCCAATCAGAGAGTGAAAGACACATTTTAACTGTTTGTATGCCAGAGAGGTGTCAGCACATCGCGTTTAAATAACAGGATTAACACTTTGAGTTCCAGAGAGGTAGCCAACACATTGCTTTTAAAGGGATAGTAATACTTCGTTTTAACTTTATTTTATTTTGTAGGCATTAAAAAATATGAAGAATGATATAAGTCTTATCTCTCAGACCTTTATGGTTTAAGAGATATTCACAAGCAAAGTTTCCCCTCCCGCCCCTTTTACCTAGTGTAAGCCATCTCTTCTCAGATGTGGAATCCAGTCCACAGACCAGACAGATAACAGAAGGGGACAATCTTCTTCCTATGAGAACAATGAAAGCCCTGCCCCCCTTGACAAGTTTTTCAGGTTTTTCCCTTATCTTAATTGAAGATTGTCCCTCTCTGCAGTCTACCTGGGCACCTCCCTTCTGATCTGGCTGAGCAGTGTTACATCAGTAAAAGGGGCGGGAGGGGGATACTTTATCATTGAATTACTCTTGTACTACAACTCTGACAGAACTGAAATAACACTCTCCAAAGTCCAAATACTATGATGATTAATTAGAGCTGCTTTTATTATGAAACATTACTATCCCTTTAAATAACAGGGTTAACTCTTTGAGTTTCAGAGAGTTAGCTACCTCTCTGGCACTCAAAGAGTTAAAAAGTATATTGTGCGTAATTCTTAACCAAACCAGAAAAAAAGGGGTGTTTAAGAGCTGCCCCTCGTCTGAACTGTGAGCGCCTGCAGGTGTTCATTACGTAAGGTCGGCAGGGATTCAATCTGACTTTAGGAAAACAGCCCATATTTGGAGATAAATTACATGCAATGAAATGCAGTGACCCTCCAGTTCACGTCTCTTGGAAATTTGAACTTTGATGTAGGATCCCCGCGTTTAGCTTTCGGGCCTGGTGAGATGTGCAGGGATTTAATTGAGCTCAAGTGAAATGCTGAAACAGCTAAACCCGAAGGTCGCAGGAAAAAATCTGGATTCTGCTTTTGATGTTGGAAGAGCTCAGCTCAAATCCTATTGTTTGAGAGAATGAGGAGCTGTATTAAAATATTTACTGGGCGAAATCTAATTAGCACTACTTAACATTAATCATCTATTAGTAGCTACACTGAGGCCCCCACGGAGACATCTTTGTACCAGTAAAAACAGAGATTACTGCTCCCCTAACATGGTGCTTCCCCAGAGGTCTGTGGGAGGGAAATCGGGATAACCAAAGTGACCACATATCCATGTAACCCTTTGAGTGCCACACTGGTATCCAACGCCTTGTGCTGTAAAGTATTGGATGACTCTCTGGCACTCGTAGGGTTAAATCAGGGACACTTACGGAAACTTCTTTCTGCAGAGATGCACAGGAATCAGCAATTTTATTTTTTATATACGTTTCACTGATTTAAAGGGATTTATGGCCACCTTCATTTTTGGCATTACCTGTGAACTCTCTGAGGGACTCTGGTTTTCACGTGGAATTACCAGTTTCCGGGGACAGAGGGTGATTCTGTGGCATTGGTGACTTTCTTCTCCTTCACACCCTGTTCTTCCCACTTCTCCTCTTCCCACCCTGTTCCTCCCACTTCTCCTCTTCCAGTCCTGTTTTATCCACTTTCCACTCACTTCTCCTCCTCTCACCCTGTTCTACCCACTTCTCCCACTTCCCACCCACTTCTCCTCCTTCCCATCCAGTTGCTCCTCCTTTCCATCCACTTCTCCTCTTTTCCACCCTGTTCATCCTACTTCCCACCCATTTCTCCTCCTTCCGGTCCTGTTTTATCCACTTCCCACTCACTTCTCCTCCTTCCCATCCTGTTGCTCCCACTTCCCACCCATTTCTCCTCCTTCCCGTCCTTTTCCTCCCACTTCCTACCAACTTCTCCTCCTTCCCACCCTGTTCCTCCCACTGCCCATCCACTTCACCTCCTTCCCAACCTCTTCCTTCCACTTCTCATCCACTTCTCCTCTTTTCTACTCTGCTACTCCCAATTCCCACCCATTTCTCCTCCTTCCCATCCAGTTCCTCCTACTTCCCACCAAATTCTCATCCTTCCTGTCCTGTTCCTCCCACTTCGAGCCCGATTCACCTCCTTCATACCCTGTTCCTCCCACTTCGAGCCTGCTTCTCCTCCTTCACACCCTTTTCCTCCCACTTCACACCCACTTCACCTCCTTCCCAACCTCTTCCTCCCACTTCCACTCACTTCTCCTCCTTCCCAACCTTTTCCTCCCACTTGTCATCCACTTCTCATCATCACACTGTTCCTCCCACTTCCTGACACTTCTCGTCCTTCCCACCCTATCCCCCCACTTTCCGCTCACTTCTCCATCCCACCCTGTATGTCCCACTTCCCACCCACTTATCTTCCTTCTCACCCTGTTCCTCCCCCTTCCCATCCACTTCTCCCCCTTGCCATCCTTTTACTCCCACATCCCACTAACTTCTCCTCCTTCCTGTCCTGTTCTTGTCACTTCCCGCTAATTTCACCTCCTTCCCACCCTTATCCTCCCACTTCACTCTCACTTCCCTCCTTCCCACCCTCTTCCTTCTATTTTCAATCCACGTTTCCTCCTTCCCATCCTGTTCTGTCCACTTTCCCTCCTTCTCACCCTGTTCCTCCCACTTTCTGCCTACTTCTCCTCCTATCCACCCTGTTCTGCACACTTATCCACCACTTCTCCTCCTTCCCACCCTGTTCCTCCCACTTCCTGTCCACATCTCCTCCTTCCCACCCTGTTCCTCCCACTTCCTGTCCACATCTCCTCCTTCCCACCCTGTTCCTCCCACTTCCCACTCACTTCTCCTCCTTCCCACCCTTTTCCTCCCACTTCCTACCCACTTCTCCTAGTTCCAACTCTGTCCTTTCCCCTTCCCTCCCACTTCTCCTCTTTTCCACCCTGTTCCCCCCACTTCCTGCCCACTTCTCCTCCTTGCCACCCTGTTCTGCCCACTTCCCCTCCTTCCCACCTTGTTCCTCCCGCTTCCTTCCCACTTCTCCTCCTTCCCACCCTGTTCTGCCCATTTCTCTCCCACCTTAGCGGACAATTACAAATTCCTCAACTTCCTACTGATTTAAAGAGCATCTGTCATGTTTTACTTTTCAGACCACCACAGTGTAGCGGGTTCATCGGTAGGTCTGCTCCCAGGGTAAAACTCTGCTGATAGGTCACTATTTACAACCACAGCTCCCAGCTGTCTCCTCGGGGTCACCTAACAGGCCAGGTCTTTAGGGTTTCCCTGCTTCTGCACAGGTGATTTAAATGACTGATCCTCTGATTAAGTCATCTGTGCACAAGAAAGGAAATGCTGGATACATGGCCTGTTAATGGTCAATGAAGACTGAGTTGGGATCCACTGAGTTAAACCATATGAAAACATAATTTTTGTAGCTATTTATCACTCCTTTTCTAAACTCCTGTGCACCTCCTGGAGGGGATGATCACTGTAATAGTTTGCGCACCCGTCCCTGCTATCACTGTCCCCATTTCCCTTGTGTTCACTCTCTGCTGGATAGCGAGCAACTGGGCTGAATTGGCTGGATGCTGATCTAACCACCACATTTACCAACGCCCTGCCAAACTCCCTGGTCTTGGCCCAGAGTCATTTGTTTGTTATAATGGTTTTGAACAAATGTATGTGTATTTTGTGTTTTTATCATCCTGCCACCAATACTCAGATGTTACACATGCCATCTATACCATGTTCAGCGTTGGACTCAGCACTCTGATATAGTAGGTGACCATTTCTCAAACCACGTCAGCTTGTTTGCAAGTATCTTAAGATATCTAGTCTCGATGCATGTGGAAGAGCTTCAGGGGAACAGTTTCCCCCAGTAGCACTTGATTGGTTGGTTGGCATGAGGAGGGTGAAGCAGAGGGGGAGAGATGGGCTTACCCTTTGGGGACAATTCACTTGCAGGCCTCTCCCAGGCTGGTAGATCCAAATATCCTGGGTATCCAGGCTCCAAGTTCATGTCTCAACCCACTGGATTTGCTGGTCTTCGAGGTGTCAAGTTCCAGAAAAAGTATAAGAACTCAGACAGTGCCAGTGCAATTTAGACTGTAATGCTGGACTGGCATTGACTTAGATCCTGATCCGATGCCCCATGTTGTATCCTGCAAATATATGTTCCTGAAGTGAATTTCAGCCTAATCTGGATTATTATTTAATATAACTGATAGAAGAACTCACAGTGGAACTGAGAAGGTGAAAAGGATCATCTCCACACCCCTCAAAAGGAAATATTATTGTTCCTTTCAGCTCACATTTCTAACTCCTTGGTGGTCTCCAGTGCCAGGATTTCTGCCAGAAACTGATTATTAGATTTATATTCTGCATCACAGTCTGGAAATCACTTCTGCTGGTTCAGTGAAACTATTTAGTGGCTGGAGACATCATTGCAGCTTGTGACATGTTCTAAAAGAAAATGAATGTGTAAGTCATCAACTCAATCATAAGGAAATGACAATTCATTACTGAGAGACTAGGGCCTTCAAATAATTGGCTTTTAGCTTGTTTAACAGAGGGACTTGCCTAGTCAGGAGTCCTCAATACAACAGTCATCTCTCTCTCTCTGACTCTCTCCAGAGAGGGTGGGATCACTCTATATGACTCTGTCCAGTCCCACCCATGATTCTAAAGGGTGGGATCTCTCTATATGACTCTATCCAGCCCCCCCCCACATGTATCTAAAGGGTGAGATCTCTCTATATGACTCTGTCCAGTCCCACCCATGATTCTAAAGGGTGGGATCACTCTATATGACTCTATCCAGCCCCCCCACATGAATCTAAAGGGTGGGATCTCTCTATATGACTCTGTCCAGTCCCACCCATGATTCTAAAGGGTGGGATCTCTCTATATGACTCTGTCCAGACCCACCCATGAATCTAAAGGGTGGGATCTCTCTATATGACTCTGTCCACCCCCCCCCCACATGATTCTAAAGGATGGGGTCACTCTATATGACTCTATCCAGTCCCACCCATGAGTCTAAAGGGTGTGATCACTCTATATGACTCTATCCAGTCCCCCTACATGAGTCTAAATGGTGGCGTCACTCTATATGACTCTATCCAGTCCCCCTACATGATTCTAAAGGTTGGGATCACTCTAAATGACTCTAACCATTCCCATCCCATGATTCTAAAGGGTGGGATCTCTCTATATCACTCGATACAGTCTCCCCCACTTGATTCAAAATGGTGGGATCACTCTATATCACTCGATACAGTCTCCCCCACTTGATTCAAAATGGTGGGATCACTCTAAATGACTCTATCCAGTCCCCCTACATGAGTCTAAAGGGTGGGATCACTCTAAATGACTCTATCCAGTCCCCCTACATGAGTCTAAAGGGTGGGATCACTCTAAATGACTCTAACCATTCCCATCCCATGATTCTAAAGGGTGGGATCTCTCTATATGACTATATCCAGTACTGTCCATGATTCTAAAGGTTGGGGTCACTCTATATGACTATATCCAATCCCCCCACATGATTCTAAAGGTGTTATCACTCTGTATGACTCTATCCAGTCCCACCCATGATTCTAAAGGGTGGGATCTCTCTACATGATTCTATCCAGTCCCACCCATGATTCTAAAGGGTGGGATCTATCTATATGACTGTATCCATTCCCACCCATGATTCCAAAGGGTGGGATCACTCTACATGACTCTTTCCAGTCCCCCACATGGTCTAAATGGTGGGATCACCCTATATAATTCTATCCAGTCCCACCCATGAGGCTAAATAGTGGGGCTCTCTCTATATGACTCTATCCAGTCTCACGCAGGATCTGTCTATATGACTCTATCCAGTCCTGTCCACGATTCTAATGGTGGCGCTCTTTTTCTATCATTGTAAAGGGTCTTGAATTCTCAAGGTAATAACATTTCTCCTCTCAGTTATTGATACACTCGAGTTCAAATACAGTAAATAGAAATAACTGAAAGCTATGTGAAGGATATTTGACAAAGTAAGTACTTCTGTTAAACAAGTTAATAGACAATTATTCCAAAAGTACATTTCCCCTTTAACAAAGGACAACCAATGATCCAAGGATCCTAGTATGCAGTGATACAATAACTACTGCTGCTTAGTTCTCCTCTCTCCATATGTCAGTGCTGAGAGGTGAATGTGACCATCCTCTGAACACAAGAAAACAGGGACAATTCTTGCTGGTGATTTGTGATGTGTCATTTCACAATCCCTGGATCATAAATCTTCCCGTCTTTAGCCGAGATCTGACACTGAGGAAATTATAGATCGAGCAGAAAAAATACAAGTGGACGTTTCTACTGAGATAATTTGCCTTGTGGAATCCCAGGGGCTGGGAGGATTGAAACTGGGAGGGATTAAATATTTAGTGTTATATTTGGCAAGCATGGATAACTCCATGGAGTGATTTAATTAACCCTTTGTGTGCTGGAGTGAGAGAAACGCATATCTCCAAAATGTCTTGCTCGCTCCCTCTGGCACGCAAAGTGCTACAACTACATTTGGAAATGCTAAGCAAAAAATAAAACATGTAATTATCATTCAATAATTATTAAAAATAAAAAAATTCACATTTTATCTAAAAAAAAAAAAACTGGTATTTTTAAATTAAAAGTCACACGCAGAGTAATTTCTAAGGGGAGTAATTTGTCACTAGTACATTTTGTCCACGGAATTGCTGCAAAAATACCTGTGTTCTTATATAATTATCTAAGGAGCTTGTCAAAATATATTCTGTCACACAAAATGTATTGTGTTCACGACAGCACGTCATTCCTTGCGATGTTGAGTTTAGACACAGTGCAAGTGTCAGTCTCTGTGTGAGCCTATCGTTGGCAGGATTCCATACTTGGCGACCTGGTAGAGTCCTTCTCCAAATTCCACAGAAGGAGTAGGATCCTGAATGCGAGGGGTCAGTTCTCAGATTCGATTAGGTGATGTAGGTTGATAGTGACTTCGAAGACAACGCCAGCCGGAGTTGACGGCATCCGTTTACTGGAACTTCGAGGAGTAGTTCTAAACGTAAGGCTAACAAGTCGTAGAGTTTTGACTACTATTACCTTCGGCAAGTTGGAAAGCCCAGAGGCAGTGGTCATAAGGCTTTGACCCACAATGCACTCAACAAAACGGTCAAGCAAGAGGCAGGGAGTTGTAGACTGGTGGCAATCCACGCCCTCCACTAGTCGGACAACCGAAGGTGGCCGTCAGAGCTACAGACAACAACACCCTTGACTTAGTCGGTAGGACTGAGGTGGGAAATCGAGCAACAGCAATCAGATTCGATTAGGAGATATAGGTTGATAGTGACTTCGAATACAACGCCAGCCGGAGTTGACGGCATCCGTTTACTGGAACTTCGAGGAGTAGTTCTAAACGTAAGGCTAACAAGTCGTAGAGTTTTGACTACTATTACCTTCGGCAAGTTGGAAAGCCCAGAGGCAGTGGTCATAAGGCTTTGACCCACAATGCACTCAACAAAACGGTCAAGCAAGAGGCAGGGAGTTGTAGACTGGTGGCAATCCACGCCCTCCACTAGTCGGACAACCGAAGGTGGCCGTCAGAGCTACAGACAACAACACCCTTGACTTAGTCGGTAGGACTGAGGTGGGAAATCGAGCAACAGCAATCAGATTCGATTAGGAGATGTAGGTTAATAGTGACTTCAAAGACAACGCCAGCCAGAGTTGACGGCATCCGTTTACTGGAACTTCGAGGAGTAGTTCTAAACTTCAGGCTAACAAGTCGTAGAGCTTTGACTACCATTGCCGTCGACAAGTTGGAAAGCCCAGAGGCAGTGGTCATAAGGCTTCAACCCACAATGCACTCAACAAGAAGGTCAAGCAAGAGGCAGGGAGTCGTAGACTGGTAGCAATCCACACCCTCCACTAGTCGGACAACCGAAGTTGGTTGTCAGAGCTACAGACAACAACACCCTTGACTTAGTCGGTAGGACTGAGGTGGAAATCGAGCAACAGCAATCAGATTCGATTAGGAGATATAGGTTGATAGTGACTTCGAAGACAACGCCAGCCAGAGTTGACGGCATCCGTTTACTGGAACTTCGAGGAGTAGTTCTAAACATAAGGCTAACAAGTCGTAGAGCTTTGACTACCATTGCCGTCGACAAGTTGGAAAGCCCAGAGGCAGTGGTCATAAGGCTTTGACCCACAATGCACTCAACAAGACGGTCAAGCAAGAGGCAGGGAGTCTTAGACTGGTAGCAATCCACACCCTCCACTAGTCGGACAACCGAAGTTGGTCGTCAGAGCTACAGACAACAACACCCTTGACTTAGTCGGTAGGACTGAGGTGGGAAATCGAGCAACAGCAATCAGATTCGATTAGGAGATGTAGGTTAATAGTGACTTCAAAGACAACGCCAGCCAGAGTTGACGGCATCCGTTTACTGGAACTTCGAGGAGTAGTTCTAAACTTCAGGCTAACAAGTTGTAGAGCTTTGACTACCATTGCCGTCGACAAGTTGGAAAGCCCAGAGGCAGTGGTCATAAGGCTTCAACCCACAATGCACTCAACAAGAAGGTCAAGCAAGAGGCAGGGAGTCGTAGACTGGTAGCAATCCACACCCTCCACTAGTCGGACAACCGAAGTTGGTTGTCAGAGCTACAGACAACAACACCCTTGACTTAGTCAGTAGGACTGAGGTGGAAATCGAGCAACAGCAATCAGATTCGATTAGGAGATATAGGTTGATAGTGACTTCGAAGACAACGCCAGCCAGAGTTGACGGCATCCGTTTACTGGAACTTCGAGGAGTAGTTCTAAACATAAGGCTAACAAGTCGTAGAGTTTTGACTACTATTACCTTCTGCAAGTTGGAAAGCCCAGAGGCAGTGGTCATAAGGCTTTGACCCACAATGCACTCAACAAAACGGTCAAGCAAGAGGCAGGGAGTTGTAGACTGGTGGCAATCCACGCCCTCCACTAGTCGGACAACCGAAGGTGGCCGTCAGAGCTACAGACAACAACACCCTTGACTTTGTCGGTAGGACTGAGGTGGGAAATCGAGCAACAGCAATCAGATTCGATTAGGAGATGTAGGTTAATAGTGACTTCAAAGACAACGCCAGCCAGAGTTGACGGCATCCGTTTACTGGAACTTCGAGGAGTAGTTCTAAACTTCAGGCTAACAAGTCGTAGAGCTTTGACTACCATTGCCGTCGACAAGTTGGAAAGCCCAGAGGCAGTGGTCATAAGGCTTCAACCCACAATGCACTCAACAAGAAGGTCAAGCAAGAGGCAGGGAGTCGTAGACTGGTAGCAATCCACACCCTCCACTAGTCGGACAACCGAAGTTGGTTGTCAGAGCTACAGACAACAACACCCTTGACTTAGTCGGTAGGACTGAGGTGGAAATCGAGCAACAGCAATCAGATTCGATTAGGAGATATAGGTTGATAGTGACTTCGAAGACAACGCCAGCCAGAGTTGACGGCATCCGTTTACTGGAACTTCGAGGAGTAGTTCTAAACATAAGGCTAACAAGTCGTAGAGCTTTGACTACCATTGCCGTCGACAAGTTGGAAAGCCCAGAGGCAGTGGTCATAAGGCTTTGACCCACAATGCACTCAACAAGACGGTCAAGCAAGAGGCAGGGAGTCTTAGACTGGTAGCAATCCACACCCTCCACTAGTCGGACAACCGAAGTTGGTCGTCAGAGCTACAGACAACAACACCCTTGACTTAGTCGGTAGGACTGAGGTGGGAAATCGAGCAACAGCAATCAGATTCGATTAGGAGATGTAGGTTAATAGTGACTTCAAAGACAACGCCAGCCAGAGTTGACGGCATCCGTTTACTGGAACTTCGAGGAGTAGTTCTAAACGTCAGGCTAACAAGTTGTAGAGCTTTGACTACCATTGCCGTCGACAAGTTGGAAAGCCCAGAGGCAGTGGTCATAAGGCTTCAACCCACAATGCACTCAACAAGAAGGTCAAGCAAGAGGCAGGGAGTCGTAGACTGGTAGCAATCCACACCCTCCACTAGTCGGACAACCGAAGTTGGTTGTCAGAGCTACAGACAACAACACCCTTGACTTAGTCAGTAGGACTGAGGTGGAAATCGAGCAACAGCAATCAGATTCGATTAGGAGATATAGGTTGATAGTGACTTCGAAGACAACGCCAGCCAGAGTTGACGGCATCCGTTTACTGGAACTTCGAGGAGTAGTTCTAAACATAAGGCTAACAAGTCGTAGAGTTTTGACTACTATTACCTTCTGCAAGTTGGAAAGCCCAGAGGCAGTGGTCATAAGGCTTTGACCCACAATGCACTCAACAAAAAGGTCAAGCAAGAGGCAGGGAGTTGTAGACTGGTGGCAATCCACGCCCTCCACTAGTCGGACAACCGAAGGTGGCCGTCAGAGCTACAGACAACAACACCCTTGACTTAGTCGTAAGGACTGAGGTGGGAAATCGAGCAACAGCAAGTAGAAATTCCCAGAAGCAACAGGAGACTCTAGCAGGCAACAGCTTGATGGTTACTCTTTGCGAGCAGGAGTCCACAGGAGAGGGGACGAAGGTTCCAAATTTGGAGAGTAGTCAGAGGAAAGCCGAGGTTGGAGCCAGACAGGAGGCAGAGGTACCTGGGAATGAGCAGTGGCATAACTAGAAGCCACTGGGCTCTGGTGCAGAAATTGCTATGGACCCCGCCCCCCAACCACATTCTTCACATTGCCCCATGTCCATCTCCTACCTGCTCCCGCGCGGTTCTGAATAATGCAGAGCGCTGGGAGATGACGTCATCTCCCAGCGCTCTGCATTACTAAAGCGCCGGGAGATCAGCTGAGTTGCTGCGGGCATGTGGCGATGGGGTCGCAGGGGGCGGCCGGGCCACTATTGTTATGCCACTGGGTACGAGACAGATTCGAAGTCAGGAGGGAAGCTGGGTCGTAGACCAGAGGCAAGAATCGGCAGACAGGTAACGAGGTCAGGAAGAAGCCAAAGTTCAATACACGGAATATCAAAGCCAGGAAACACTGGATACACAGTAGCAAGGACTCTCAGGAACTTGGCGCAAAGATTGAGCAAGGATCTGAGTGTCAGGTTGGTAATTAAAGGAGAAACAACCAATGGGTTGCTGGAGGAGGCGGGTCCACAGGTAGAGAGGATGACAGCACGTTTAAGCGCACATTGGCAAAAATCAGCGCTGTAGTTTTTAGGTCCCTAAAGATCCCGAACTAGGGCCAATATAATGTATTATGAGTGCACGGAGCAGTCCATTTACACTATTACTAGTGGGTAGATTAGCAACATTACATTCCCTAAACTGACAACAAGATATGGAGCTTTGATCAGGTGACCTCAGGGCCGGATTCCCCAATAGGCAGTATACGCAACTGCTTAGAGCTCCAAATTTTGAGGGGCGGTGCTTCAGCTGTGCTGGCCACACCCACATTCTAAATTTATGTTGTCTGTTTTTTTTGTTGTCAGCGATGACCTTAACTGTGTCATTAACCCTTTGAATGTCAGCGGGGTACTCAGCTCATTAGAAAGCAATGCATTGCACACCCCCACTTGTACTCAAACAGTTAAAGCAGAACTATCACCCCACATAAAGTCCCCCTCAATAATTAGTCATATAGCGATAAGCATAGAAATAGTAGTATTATCCAGTGTAAGTACAGAGTTATTAGAAAAACTACTTCATCTGAGACTGACGGACAGGTTTTTTGCTTTAGAGGCATCTGTGCGCCTGCTCCGTTGGTCCCTTCCTGTTACCTTAAGGTACAATGCAGCTCCTCCTAGAGGAGACAGACGGACAGCGCAGGTGCGCAAATGTTTATAAGACAAGATGTCTGCGCTGATACCTGCCTGTTCATCTCAGAAGAAGTAGGATTTACTAATAACGCTGGACTTATGCTGGATAATTGTACTATTTCAAAGCTTATCGCTATATGAATAATTATTGCGTGGGGACTTTATTTGGTGTAATAGTTCCGCTTTAAGAGTTGCAAGTATATATGGGGTGCATAGCGTCTTCACCCCCAATCAATATGGGATGATGAGGTGGTTTTAGTGACGATGATAATCCATTAATTTGCAATGTGTGTGTGTGGATGCAATATATGTGTCATTAACCATCTGAGAGCCAGAGAGGTGAGCAACATATTGGGTTAAAGGGACAATACCACATAACATGAATATGTATTATTACACATGCTTCTGATAAGTGTATTGTATGGTATCACTGAGATGTACCAGCAAACAGGAGATAAGAGTCTCTGTGAGTTGAAAAAGGAAACTCGTACACGTATGGCACTGTGTAACACATAACATAAAAAAAGTGACCCGTATTCCTTAATGGCTGTCCGCACGCCACATCAGCCGGTCTTTAACAGGGCCGGATTTACATCTCAGGAGCCTGTAGGCACAGATATCTGAAGCGTCCCCCCCGGCCATCTCCACAGTGCTCCAAATCTCCATATTGCTCTCACATTGCCGCCCAACACCTCCATATTGAACCCCATCAGCTCCACATTGCCCTCACAATGCCCCCCTTCGGCTCCAACTTGCCCCCACCATCTTCATGTTGCCCTCACATTGCCTCCCTCCCATTGTCCGTTTCCTACCTCCCTGGCAGATCTGTAGTCTGTACCTCCTTTGGCACAGTCAGTCCTGTGCCTGATGGAGCTCCCGCGCGGTCTCCTATTCAGGAATGCAGAGCGCTGGGAGATGATGTCATTTCCCTGCGCTCTGCATTCCTACAGAGCCGACGAGGGAGCTCAGCACTTACAGGACTGTGCCAAAGGAGGTACAGACGACAGATCTGACAGGGAGGTAAGAAATAGACAATGGGGGGGGGGGTGCAATGTGAGGGCAACATGGAGTGGGCGCCGGAGCAGCCAGCGAGGTCGCTATTTTTTTTATTTTTTTTTTAATTAAAAAAAAAAAGCCCATTGGCAGGTGCCCCTCGGTGGCGTGCGCCTGTAGGCAGGTGCCTACTTTGCCTTATGGCAAATCCGGCCCTGGTCTTTAAGTGGTTAAATTGTAAAGTACTGTGTAGACTTGTACTGCTATATAAATAATATAAATAAACATATTAATTCATTCTTATCAGGTTTTTAACAATATTGATAAAAATATTGGTGAACTGCATCTGCTAGCCCAGTGCTTCTCAGTGTCAGTTATCAGGACACCTGAACAGGACAGGTTTTCAGGATAATCGTACCTGGTTACAGGGGTACAATCATTAGTTCAGACACTGTGATCGATCTACCTGTTCCCTACTAGGGAGATCATTACAATCACACCTGTTTATGTGTCCCCAGGACTGGAATGGAGAATTGCTGCTTTAGTATTTACGACAAATTTTAACTCTTTCAAACCAAAGAAAAAATGCAAAAATTCTGATTTTGAGTACATAATATTTAAAGTAAAATTAACTCTTTTTATGATAATGGCACCTGTATGAAAGACAATAAAGCATTTCTAGGGAAAACCAAATAAGTAAATATTCACCCAAATGCTTATTGAGTTAACCCTTTGAATGGAAGAGGTGTAGGCAACGCATCCATTAATTTGAATTGGTGCATTTAACCCCTCAAATGCCAGAAAGGTCTCCACTGTCTTGCTTTGTAATGCACTGGAGACGTCCCTAGCATTCCGGGGGTTAAAAGTCACATTCATATCAATGGATATTTATCTCCCCCCCTCCACATAATGCAGTTGGTTTGCCCCAGAATTGCTCATCTTTTATTTGATGAATATGGTCCAGTATCCCTTTAAAATAAGTATGTCATCTGCAGGGAAAATAAATGGATAATAAAAGCACTAAAAGGGTTAAACATCTTCTTTGGTATTTGTAATGTAAAACGCTAATTGCATTAGAAATTTCACAGGGGAGACAATCAGCACTAAAAGGATCAGGAGAAACAATCATTTATAGACTCTTCCGCTGATTAATGTCTTGATTATAGCGTCTTGTAAAGAAAGAAGCTAATGGGACTTTCCAGCAGTCGTTTAGATGTAAATCATTGTTCATTGTTGAAGAGCAATCAAGTCTCCTGTCCTCGCTCAACAGAAAGGTCATCGATAGGCAGAGGCCTCTTCTGTGTATCCTTCACGTTATATTCCAGACAATCAATACTCTCTGATAGCTCCTGATCGCTTCATGCACTGAAGGTGTGAATAGTTATTTATCATTAGACATTATCTTATCTGCCAAAGCTGTTACACCTGATTTATTATCTCGTAGGACAATGATGGCAGGCAATAGAAGGGCAGTAAAACGTTTGTTGATTTTCCTGTGAATTCCATTGTCCAACAAAAGGGAAACCCTATAAATGATGGCATGGAATTCTGTTGGTTTGGTAACATCTGGCAGTTCATGAACTCTTTTAGGGTTGGGGTATATCTGTAAGGGGTGTAGGGGGTACAGTTGTAATGGGTACCAGCAACTGAAGTTGGATCCACACCAGACTGCGACCTCATACAACCAGTTCCCTGTCTTGCCTGGCGGCTGCTGACATGATCTCCACATGGCCGCTGCCATCTAGAAACATAAGAACAGTTTTGGTGAGACCCTTCCCTTTTCTTCAGTTCATAGTATTTGGGCCATGGAGAGTGTTACTTCAATACTGTCAGAGTTGTAGTACAAGAGTAATTCAATGATAACCTATCCCCTCCCGCCCCTTTTACTGATGTAACACTGCTCACCTCAGAGCAGCAAGACTGTCCGGATGGATCACAGAGAGGGACAATCTTCAGTGATCATAAGGAAAAAACTGTCAAGGGGGCAGGGTTTTCCCTTCTGATCACAGTAAGAAGATTGTCCCTTGCTGTGACCTGTCCGGTCAAGAGACCAGATTCCACATCTGAGGGGAGGTGACTTACACTAGGTAAAAGAGGAGGGAGGGGGATACTTTATCATTCAATTACTCTTGTACTACAACTGTGACAGTATTGAAATAACACTCTCTATGGCCCAAATACTATGATGATTAATTGATGCTGCTGTTTTTGTGAAACAGTACTGTCCCTTTAAAGGGATAGTAATACTTAAGTATTACTAATCTCTATAGTAAAGCCCTAGTAAAAAAAACATATTGCCTCCAGTGTTATCTCTCAAACCTTTATGGTTTGAGAGATAAACGCTTCTAAAGTTGCCCTCTCCCTCCCCCTTCCCCGAGGTCAGCATTCTAGCTGACTGCAGGGAAGAGAGTCGTACGACTTTCAGGTGGCTCTCCAGCACAGCCGCGATCGAGTTACTAAAAAAGAAAACTTTCACTGAAATGGTCTTCTACGTGTGCTTGGCTTGCAAGCACACATAGAAGACCATTTTAGTGAAAGTTTTTTTTTTTTCGTTAACACGATCGTGGCTGCTGCAGAGCCGCCTGATGATCTCTGACCAGATTTCCCTTCATTCAGCTACAAAGCTGACTTTGGGGAAGGGGGAGGGAGAGGGCGACTTTAGAAGCGATTATCTCTCAAACCATAAAGGTTAGAGAAATGACACGGGGGCAATACGTTTTCTTTTACTAGGGCTTTACTATAGAGATTAGTAATACTTAAGTATTACTATCCCTTTAAGGACTATATGAGTGTGCAACTCCCTGTGTGCATTATCAAGACTTCCTTGAGGTCCTGTAAAGATGGGACAGGGCCCTGGTTATGCCTGTGTTTAAGGCCATATTTACAAGGAAGAAAATGGAGCAATTCTTGGAGCCAGTTGTTTTCACCATAGGAGACAAACACAATCTAACTGGTTTAGATGGGAATTTTAAATCCTTGAATCCTGGAGAGGTACCCAGCTGGTCATTTCACCCCATTTATATCATTAGGAGTATTTCTTTGTCGTTTATATTGCAGTTGGTCTGCTCCAGAATTGCTTATGTTTTGTTTCTCCAGGGGGCCCATAGACTTTCATATCGTGGGGCAAATTCAGAACAAGCAGAACACGATTTAGGGCCGTGTATAATTTCCCTTTATACACTGATCTGTCATTTCTTTCTTCCTTCCGTACTAATGGCCCTACCATTTAATTCTGCATTTCATTCCTGATTGCTGATTCAGAAACATGTCATCTAGTTAAACACTGGGGTCACCTTGTAAAAGAAACGTATGTGAAAAAGTTAATTTACTGTTGTTAAATGATAATGTATGGACTGAATTAGACAATTATACTTAATTATCCTCCTGTATCAATCACCACAATATTTGCTCTAACATGGGGGCTGCTTCCGGACAGACTGCTGATTTTCGGTGTTGACACTGGTGCATAGAGAGGGGGAGGGAGCACAGGCATGGTGCGAGAGATACGGAAGGAGTGCAGATAAGGGGGGGCAGAACAGGGAGGCTGTGAGAGATAGGGAGGGAGTGTAGACAAAGGGGGAGCTCAGGCAGGGTGTGAGAGATAGGGAGAGAGTGCAGGGAGTGTGAGAGAGTGAGGGAGTGCAGAGAAGGGGGAGCACAGAGAAGGTGTGAGAGAGAGGGAGTGCAGAGAAGGGGGGGCGCAGCAAGGGTGTGAGAGATAGGGAAGGAGTGCAGAGAAGGGGGGCACAGGGAGGGTGTGAGAGATAGGAAGGGAGTGCAGACAAAGGGGGAGCTCAGATAGGGTGTGAGATATAGGGTGGGAATGCAGGGAGTGTGAGAGAGGGAGGGAGGGAGTGCAGAGAAGGGGGAGCACAGAGAGGGTATGAGAGAGAGGGAGTACAGAGAAGGGGGGCGCAGCAAGGGTGTGAGAGATAGGGAAGGAGTGCAGAGAAGGGGGGCACAGGGAGGGTGAGAGAGGGAGGGAGTGCAGAGAAGGGGGAGCATGGGGAGGGTGTGAGAGATACAGAAAGAGTGCAGATAAGGGGGGGCACAGGGAAGATGTGAGAGATAGTTCGGAAGTGCAGAGAAAGGGTGAGCTCAGGTAGGGTATGAGCGATAGGGAGGGAGTGCAGTGAGGGTGAGAGAGGGAGAGAAGGAGCGCAGAGAAGGGGCAGCACAGAGAAGGTGTGAGAGAGAGGGAGTACAGAGAAGGGGGGACGCAGCAAGGGTGTGAGAGATAAGGAAGGAGTGCAGAGAAGGGGGAGCACAAATAGAGTGTGAGAGAGAGCGGGAGTGCAGAGAAGGGGGAGCACAGGGGGGTTTGAGAGAGAGGGAGAGAATTCAGGGAGAATGTGTGAGAGAGAAAGAATGGAGGGTGCCTGGGGAGGGTGTAAATTAAAGGGGTACAAAGGGGGTGAGCAAAAGAAAGTGCTGGGAAGAGTATACAAGAGAGATCACAAAGATGGTGTTAGAAGTAAGCGCACTCAGTGACCCTGCCGGGTGTGAGTGCATAGGGGGGAGTGGATGGGGAGTTTACTGGGTATTTGAGGGGGAAGTGCACCGGGATGCAGCCAGGTGACAGAACAGACAAGGAGGAATATGCTGGGATTTATACATTAAAGCAGAGCTAGTCAACTGGTCGGCCTCCAGCTGTTGGAAGGGACGGATTTAGAATTAGGCATCTGCCTACAGGTGCACCCAACAGAGGGGAGCCTGTCACTGGGATCATGTGTGTGGTGTTTTTTTTTTTAATGAAAATCGCTTGAGTCACCTCCGCGCCTGGCCCATGAAGACAGGTCTGTGCCTCCTCCTTCGGCACAGACCTGTAACTGCTGCGCTTCCTCATCGGGTTTTTAGTAATACAGAGCGCTGGGAGATTACATCATCATGACATCATCTCCCAGCGCTCTGCATTAGAGAAGACTGCGCGGGAGCTCCAGCAGCTACAGCTCTGTGCAGAAGGAGGGGGCACAGACCTCTCTTGCCGCTGGACCACCAGGGAAGAGGTAGGAAACGTACACTGGGGCAATGTGAGGGTAATATGGAGATGATGGAGGCAATGTGAGGGCAATATGGAGCTGATGGGGGTTAATGTGGAGCTGATGGGAGCAATGTGAAGCTGATGGGGGGCATTGTGAGGGCAATGTGGAGCTGGTGAGGGCAATGTAGAGATGATGAGGGGCATTGTGAGGGCAATGTGGAGATGATGGGGGCAATGTAGAGCTGATGGGGGGCAATGTGAAGGCAGTATGGTATATGGAGATGATGTGGGCAATGTGAAGGCAATATGGTATATGGCAATGATGGGACAATGTGAGGGCGATATGGAGATGATGGTGGGAAGTTGGCGCTAATGGAGGGCAATGTGGCGATGATGGGGTCAATGTGAGGGCAATATGGAGATGATGGGGGGGGGCAACGTGGAGATTAGGGGCATTGTGGAGGTGTCCAGTGCAGATGGCCCACGGTGGAGGGGCTTCAGATTTCTGTGCCTACAGGCTCCTGAGATGTAAATCTGGCCCTGGCTGTTGGGGACTACAACTCACATCTTCCCCAGCTGGCCAATAACTGACTTCTCCTGCATTAAAGGGAAAGTGATGGGACCTAAGAACGGGGAGAAGAGTGAATTTAGGTTCAAAAGATTGCTTATAGGAACAAATAAACATAGTGATGCACTTATACTTAGTCTGTGCAAGCTTTGTGTTTATGTTAACATCTTCACCAAAATGGCTGCTTTGCTCCACTTCGCCAAGAAGTTGGCCGTTTCTGGAGTTCCCTTCCTATGTCCTTAAATGCTCGCTCAGAATTATGTGTTAAGGAAAAGAGGAACAATTCTGGAGTATGGACCTGCTAAATCAGACCAGACCAGACAGAACAGATTGGTCAAGTTGGTTGGCCAGTTTGAAAACTGTGTTTGTCTATCAGATCACTGTGTGTGTGGTCTCAAAAGACAAAACCTGGGGCTATGAGATCATGTTGGTCCGATCTGATCTGCACAGGAACCCCCACTCCCAGATGAATAGCCAGTCACATTGACTGGGTTTGGTCTGTGTGTGCATGGGTAGGAATTCCTCAGCAATCTGATTGCTGGTCGCTGCCATCCAAAGTGTCCCTGTTTATGTACACATGGTACAGTTGTTAATGCTAGTCATAGAATATGGGGATGGAGTATATGCACCTACACCACAAATCCTTCTTTACAAACTCAACCCTCTGTATAATTCAAGATGCCACTTGGTTCTACAATGTAATTACACTACCCATCATTATGATATGTTTGAACTACATTGGCTAACATTCAAATCCAGACATACCCTTCATCTTTCTTGCCTAGTTTATAACCACTTCTCTGGAAAGCTACCACACTACTTGAGCAGTATGATCACTCCAGCTCTCCAAACTCCCTATAACATCCGATCAGTTGCTAACAACTCACTGACTATTATACTCTACTCGAGCAATATATTCACTCCAACTCACCATATTAACTGTAACCTCCGCTCCACTACTAACAACTCACTGACTATTCCACACTATCTGAGAAGTATGATCACTCCAGATCTACATACTAACTATAACCTCCACTACTAACAACTCACTGACTATTATACTGTACTCGAGCAATATATTCACTCCAACTCTCCATTTTAACTGTAACCTCCACTCCACTGCTAACAACTCACTGACTATTCCACACTACCTGAGCAGTATGATCACTCCAGATCTCCATACTAACTATAACCTCAATTCCACTGCTAACAACTCACTGACTATTCCACACTACCTGAGCAGTATGATCACTCCAGATCTCTATACTAACTATAACCTCCACTACTAACAACTCACTGACTATTCCACATTACCTGAGCAGTATGATCACTCCAGATCTCCATACTAACTATAACCTCCACTACTAACAACTCACTGACTATTCCACACTACCTGAGCAGTATGATCACTCCAGATCTCCATACTAACTATAACCTCCACTACTAACAACTCACTGACTATTCCACACTACCTGAGCAGTATAATCACTCCAGATCTCCATACTAACTATAACCTCCACTACTAACAACTCACTGACTATTCCACACTACCTGAGCAGTATGATCACTCCAGACCTCCATACTAATTATAACCTCCACTGCTAACAACTCACTGACTATTCCACACTACCTGAGCAGTATGATCACTCCAGCTCTCCATACTAACTATAACCTCCACTACTAACAACTCACTGACTATTCCACACTACCTGAGCAGTATAATCACTCCAGATCTCCATACTAACTATAACCTCCACTACTAACAACTCACTGACCATTCCACACTACCTGAGCAGTATGATCACTCCAGGTCTCCATACTAACTATAACCTCCACTGCTAACAACTCACTGACTATTCCACACTACCTGAGCAGCATGATCACTCCAGATCTCCATACTAACTATAACCTCCACTACTAACAACTCACTGACTATTTCACACTACCTGAGCAGTATGATCACTCCAGATCTCCATACTAACTATAACCTCCACTACTAACAACTCACTGACTATTCCACACTACCTGAGCGTGTGATCACTCCAGATCTCCATAGTAACTATAACCTCCACTACTAACAACTCACTGACTATTCCACACTACCTGAGCAGTATGATCACTCCAGATCTCCATACTAACTATAACCTCCAATGCTAACAACTCACTGACTATTCCACACTACCTGAGCAGTATGATCACTCCAGATCTCCATACTAATTGTAACCTCCACTACTAACAACTCACTGACTATTCCACACTACCTGAGCAGTATGATCACTCCAGATCTCCATACTAACTATAACCTCCACTACTAACAACTCACTGACTATTCCACACTACCTGAGCAGTATGATCACTCCAGCTCTCCAAACTCCCTATAACATCCAATCAGTTGCTAACAACTCACTGACTATTATACTCTACTCGAGCAATATATTCAGTCCAACTCTCCATATTAACTATAACCTCTACTCCACTACTAACAACTCACTGACTATTCCACACTACCAGAGCAGTATGATCACTCCAGATCTCCATACTAACTATAACCTCCACTGCTAACAACTCACTGACTATTCCACACTCCCTGAGCAGTATGATCACTCCAGATCTCCATACTAACTATAACCTCCACTACTAACAACTCACTGACTATTCCACACTACCTGAGCAGTATGATCACTCCAGATCTCCATACTAACTATAACCTCCACTACTAACAACTCACTGACTATTCCACACTACCTGAGCAGTATAATCACTCCAGATCTCCATACTAACTATAACCTCCGCTCCACTACTAACAACTCACTGACCATTCCACACTACCTGAGCAGTATGATCACTCCAGGTCTCCATACTAACTATAACCTCCACTGCTAACAACTCACTGACTATTCCACACTACCTGAGCAGCATGATCACTCCAGATCTCCATACTAACTATAACCTCCACTACTAACAACTCACTGACTATTTCACACTACCTGAGCAGTATGATCACTCCAGATCTCCATACTAACTATAACCTCCACTACTAACAACTCACTGACTATTCCACACTACCTGAGCGTGTGATCACTCCAGATCTCCATACTAACTATAACCTCCACTACTAACAACTCACTGACTATTCCACACTACCTGAGCAGTATGATCACTCCAGATCTCCATACTAACTATAACCTCCAATGCTAACAACTCACTGACTATTCCACACTACCTGAGCAGTATGATCACTCCAGATCTCTATACTAACTATAACCTCCACTACTAACAACTCACTGACTATTCCACATTACCTGAGCAGTATGATCACTCCAGATCTCCATACTAACTATAACCTCCACTACCAACAACTCACTGACTATTCCACACTACCTGAACAGTATGATCACTCCAGATCTCTATACTAACTATAACCTCCACTACTAACAACTCACTGACTATTCCACACTACCTGAGCAGTATCATCACTCCAGATCTCCATACTAACTATAACCTCCACTACCAACAACTCACTGACTATTCCACACTACCTGAACAGTATGATCACTCCAGATCTCTATACTAACTATAACCTCCACTACTAACAACTCACTGACTATTCCACACTACCTGAGCAGTATCATCACTCCAGATCTCCATACTAACTATAACCTCCACTACCAACAACTCACTGACTATTCCACACTACCTGAACAGTATGATCACTCCAGATCTCTATACTAACTATAACCTCCACTACTAACAACTCACTGACTATTCCACATTACCTAAGCAGTATGATCACTCCAGATCTCCATACTAACTATAACCTCCACTACCAACAACTCACTGACTATTCCACACTACCTGAACAGTATGATCACTCCAGATCTCTATACTAACTATAACCTCCACTACTAACAACTCACAGACTATTCCACACTACCTGAGCAGTATCATCACTCCAGATCTCCATACTAACTATAACCTCCACTACCAACAACTCACTGACTATTCCACACTACCTGAACAGTATGATCACTCCAGATCTCTATACTAACTATAACCTCCACTACTAACAACTCACTGACTATTCCACATTACCTGAGCAGTATCATCACTCCAGATCTCCATACTAACTATAACCTCCACTGCTAACAACTCACTGACTATTCCACACTACTTGAGCAGTATGACCACTCCAGATCTCCATACTAACTATAACCTCCACTCCACTACTAACAACTCACTGACTATTCCACATTACCTGAGCAGTATCATCACTCCAGATCTCCATACTAACTATAACCTCCACTGCTAACAACTCACTGACTATTCCACACTACCTGAGCAGTATGATCACTCCAGATCTCCATACTAACTATAACCTCCACTACTAACAACTCACTGACTATTCCACACTACCTGAGCAGTATGATCACTCCAGATCTCCATACTAACTATAACCTCCACTACTAACAACTCGCTGACTATTCCACACTACCTGAGCAGTATGATCACTCCAGATCTCCATACTAACTATAACCTTGCTACTAACAACTCACTGACTATTCCACACTACCTAAGCAGTATGATCACTCCAGATCTCCATACTAACTATAACCTCCACTACCAACAACTCACTGACTATTCCACACTACCTGAACAGTATGATCACTCCAGATCTCTATACTAACTATAACCTCCACTACTAACAACTCACTGACTATTCCACACTACCTGAGCAGTATGATCACTCCAGATCTCCATACTAACTATAACCTCCACTACTAACAACTCACTGACTATTCCACACTACCTGAGCAGTATGATCACTCCAGATCTCCATACTAACTATAACCTCCACTACTAACAACTCACTGACTATTCCACACTACCTGAGCAGTATGATCACTCCAGATCTCCATACTAACTATAACCTTGCTACTAACAGCTCACTGACTATTCCACACTACCTGAGCAGTATGATCACTCCAGATCTCCATACTAACTATAACCTCCACTACCAACAACTCACTGACTATTCCACACTATCTGAGCAGTATGATCACTCCAGATCTCCATACTAACTATAACCTCCGCTCCACTGCTAACAACTCACTGACTATTCCACACAACCTGAGCATTATGATCACTCCAGATCTCCATACTAACTATATCCTCCACTACTAACAATTCCCTGACTATTCCACATTACCTGAGCAGTATGATCACTCCAGATCTCCATACTAACTATAACCTCCACTACTAACAACTCACTGACTATTCCACACTACCTGAGCAGTATCATCACTCCAGATCTCCATACTAACTATATCCTCCACTACTAACAACTCACTGACTATTCCACACTCCCTGAGCAGTATGATCACTCCAGATCTCCATACTAACTATAACCTCCACTGCTAACAACTCACTGACTATTCCACACTCCCTGAGCAGTATGATCACTCCAGATCTCCATACTAACTATAACCTCCACTACTAACAACTCACTGACTATTCCACACTACCTGAGCAGTATGATCACTCCAGATCTCCATACTAACTATAACCTTCACTGCTAACAACTCAATGACTATTCCACACTACCTGAGCAGTATGATCACTCCAGATCTTCATACTAACTATAACCCCCAGTACCCAGTTTGGAGTGTCTGATATTTAAATATAGGAAAACACTTTTCATGTTTGGATTATAATGTCCTTTTAACCTATTGGATGATATAGGCCAATCTGCTGGGGCCACATGTGTTCCTCAGAGACTTCTGCTTCTGTTACAGCTCCCTTCCTGTTTTCTGTTGCAGTGAGATCATTTCCTACCCTTTCATCTCACAGACCTTACCATTGTTCCTTGCCTTTTTTCAAGAGAGAACAACCAGTCCTGGGTGTCAGATCCATGGATATAGTTGGGACCTCTCAAGATGTGCCCCAGAGAGTCCAGTTTTGTAGCAAATCACCAGATCTCCAGGGACAGTGGCCGATTCTCCGGTGGTGGGGAGTTTCTGATGAAACTCTGCCCATGTATCCTCCTTCCCAGCCTGCTCCTCCCACTTCCCTCCCACTTCTCCTTCTTTCCAACCCAGTTCCTCTCACTTCCCTCCAACTTCTCTTCCTTCCCCACCAAGTTCTTCCCAGTTCCCACCCACTTCTCCTCCCCCCATTCCCTCCCACTTAGCCTCCTACCCTATCTAGTTCCACCCACTTCCTGCCCACTTTGTGACACTCCGACTAAGACCCGCCCCTTTTTGACAAGAATATAGTCATTATTTTACCCCCCCCCCAGCAGCACCACACAGAACAGAACACAACGTTCCCAGGTATGCTCATAGAGGCAGTCCTGACAGTTGCTAGCCGGAACACAGGACCTCAGACTCTTCTCACTGCCCATGTAGGATAAACAGGACCATGTAATCTGCTAGCAACTGTCTTGTCTGTCCCCATGGACAAAACCACCAGGACTGATTAAAGGAGCAGTAAACTTTTTTTATGAAAACATATATTTCACAGAGAATTTCCTGCTGAATAAAAGAAGGTCACTCCCATCGCTGTCAGATGTTTTATTCAAAATTTATAGCAGTTTAAATAATCAGGAAGTGAATTTACTGTGTTTACTTCCTGAAGGTTCTAACTGACAGGAAGTGACTCAGCAGTTTCTATCACATTCTATGAAGATCTGTATTTGTCTGACTTTTCTGACTTTCCTCTCCATTAGAATCCACCAGGAAATCTAATTAGAATTTGACCACTAGAGGGCACTGCTAATGTAAAAAACATGGGTTTAAACTGTAATAACTCTGGAAATATAAATCTCTTGGCAGTGGGAGTACCCTTATTTTACTCAATAGGAAAATCCCTACAATATATATATTTTCATAAAAAAAGTTTACTGCTCCTTTAAATATCTTATCTCCTGAACAAACGCACAAGTGCAAAATTCATAGGGGTCATTATTAGGAGACGTTGCATACCCCTCTGGCACTCAAAGGGTTAAAACAACAACAAGTTGAGCCTCTTCAGTGAATATTATGGAACATAATTTAGTACCAGAACTACGTGCCGTGGGCATAACTCATATTTGTTTTTTGTTTATCCTTAATTTTATCTTCTAGAAAAGAAACGGGAGACTCTTGTTAGTGGTTTACGACGTAGTTGTCTGATCCGACATGCGGCCAATTCATGTGGTTTTTTTACTGGAGTTTGATGTGTCCGTTTGATTGCTGTCCAAATTAATAGTTCACCTCTGCGCAGATGTACAGGGATTTTGTTTTGGGGGGGGGTGATTTTTAGATGGGGCGTACGCGGTAACCTAGGATTGTTCAATTTATATCACAGCGGGAGAAAGTCAAAGGATTTCTTCTGCCTTCAATTCAAAAGAGCAGTGTCCTCATAAGGTGCTAGCTGTGATACACTTAACCCCTTGGGTGCCAGAGGTGATGATTTGGGCTCCCCTCTGACACTCAGATTGTTAACCCTTTGAGTGCCAGAGAAGTATCCAATGACTGCTCTGACATTTGATTTGTTAAAGTGATAGTAATGTTTCATAATAAAAGCAGCTCCAATTAATCTTCATAGTATCTGGGCCATGGAGAGTGTTATTTCAATACTGTCAGAGTTGTAGTACAAGAGTAATTGAATGATAAAGTATCTCCCTCCCACCCCTTTTACTGATGTAACACTGCTCACCTCAGAGCAGCAAGACTGTCCGGATGGATCGCAGAGAGGGACAATCTTCAGTGAGCATAAGGAAAAACCTGTCAAGGGGGACAGGGTTTCCCTTATGATCACAGTAAGAAGATTGTCCCTTGCTGTAACTTGTCCGGTCAAGAGACCAGATTCCACATCTGAGGGGAGGCGGCTTACACTAAGTAAAAGGGGCGGGAGGGGGATACTTTATCATTCAATTACTCTTGTACTACAACTCTGATATTATTGAAATAACACTCTCCACAGCCCAAATACTATGAAGATTAAAGGGTTAGTAATAGCTGAAAATAATAACAAGTAGTATTGTAGATAAGGAAAATAGAAGTCCATCAGTACAAGTCTATCTCTCATACCTTCATGGTTTGAGAGATAGAACATTTTAAAGTTCTCCTCTCCCTCCCCTTTCGCTGATGTCAGCATCTAGCTGACATCAGGAGATCCTGGACTGGGGACTGTCAGGCGACTCTTCAGCAGAGCCGAGATACCGAAATCTAAAAATAACTACTTCACTGGAACGGTCTACAAAGTGTGCTTGCAAGCCAGGCACTCTTTGTAGACCGTTCCAGTGAAGTAGCTCTATATAGATTTCGGTATCATGGCTCTGCTGAAGAGCTGTTTCGAGTCAGCCAACTCGAATCTCCTGCTGTCAGCTTTACAGCTGATAGCAGGGAGAGGTGAGCTTCAAAACATTCTATCTCTCAAACCATGAAGGTCTGAGAGATAGGACCGATGGATTTCTTTTTTCCTTAGCTACAATACTACTTGTTATTATTTTAAGGTATTAATAGCCCTTTAATTGGAGTTGCTGTTTTTGTGAAACACTGCTATGCCTTTAAAGGGATAGTAATACTTAAAATGTAAAAAAATATTTGTTGTAGGGTTTATCCCCCTGAGTAAAACAAGAGTACTCCCACTGCTGAAAGGTGTTTCATTCAAAAGTTATTAATTTTCAAAGTAAAATTTTTTAGGTGTAATATCACAGTGGCCTGAAATTGTACAGTGGCGGTGTTGCTACACGATCCTATGGACAGCTCTGGTCAATTGACCATAAATCTCCATAGGATGGTGTAGCAACAGCGCCACTGTACAATTTCAGGCCACTGTGATATTGCACCTAAAAAATTCAACTTTGAAAATTAATATATTTTGAATGAAACACCCTTCAGCAGTGGGAGTACTCTTGTTTTACTCAGGGGGATAAACCCTACAACATATTTTTTTTTACATTTTAAGTATTACTATCCCTTTAAAAGATAACTAACATGAAAAATCAACTAACATGAAACAATTGCTGTAATCTCTTGGACCACCATTGTTCACACTTCTCTTCTATCCTTCATTATCTTACCTCTTCTCCCCATAGGAGCTAGCTCTCTTTCAGGGCCAGATTTACATCCTATGTGCCCCTAAGCAATACACCTAGCTGCCCTTAGCTCCGCCCATGCCCTCCCCCCCCACACTTCTCCCATAATCCCCTCTATGCCATTCACTATTTCTTTTCATTGCAATGCGTTTGATACCTCTCTGACACTCAACAGATTAAAAGAATAGTACATTTTACTATGAAAACTATGAATTATAGGACTTTTCCTACTGTGAAAAAGAAAGGAACTCTCATCACGAGCAACTGATTTATTAAAATGTTATAACAGTTCAAAATGACACAAAGTATCAAATCTGTTATATTCTATAGTCTATGTAGAACTGTAGCTGGTGACTCGCCTCTCGAATAGAATGCAACATAGTAACTGTCTGGACACTGGGTGAGAGATGCACTGAGGTGGGATAAAGATGAGCAGAAGTTGAGCAATAAACAGGAGGACATCCATTAACACTACCCACCCACTTCTCCTCCTTCCAACCCTGTTCCTCCCACTTCCCACCCACTTCTCCATCCCACCCTGTTCCTCCCACTTCTCCTCCTTCCAACCCTGTTCCTCCTACTTCCCACCCACTTCTCCATTCCATCCTGTTCCTCCCACTTCTCATCCTTCCAATCCTATTCCTCCCACTTCTCCTCCTTCCCACCCTGTTCCTCCCACTTCCCACCCACTTCTCCTCCTCCCCACCCTGTTCCTTCCACTTCCCTCCCACTTCTTCTCCTTCTCACCCTGTTCGGTCCACTTCCCAGCCACCCACTTTATGACACAGGGATGATAAGCTACATCCACCTTTTTAGCCCCCACCACATTTTAACTCAAATAGTGACATTTGCATCACCCTTGTAGCAGCATGGTATTGGATGGACCCTTAATATTTCCTAAAGAGGGACACATGAGAGGTATGGAACCCTAATATTTCCTAAAGTGGGACACATGGGTGATATGGACCCCTAATATCTAGTAAAGAGGTACACCTGGGAGGTATGGACCCCTAATATATACTATAGCTGGACGCTTGGGAGGTATGGACCCCTAATATCTCCTAAAGAGGGACACACGAGTGGTATGGGGCCCTAATATCTCCTAAAGAGGGACACATGATAAGTATGGACCCCTAATGTCTCCTTAAAAGGGACACTTGGGGGTTCGGAACCCTTATATCTCCTAAAGAGGGACACTTAGGAGGTATGGACCCCGAATATCTCATAAAGAGGGACACTTGGGAGGTATGGAGCCCTAATATATCCTAAAGATGGACACTTGGGAGGTATGGATCCCTAATATCTCCTAAAGAGAGACACGTAGGAGGTACAGACCCCTAATATTTCCTGTAGAGGGACACTTAGGATGCATGGACTTGTAATATCTCCTAAAGAGAGACAGTTGGAAGTACTGAAACCTAACATCTCTTAAAGGGGTACAGTTGGAAGGCATGTATATAATACAGTTGGTTGTCTACAAACATTGTTCGTCTTTAGTGTCATATAAAGCACACAGTTATTTAGTGTGGATCAGTATAATAACTTGTTTATGTGACCTCTGATCTAGTGCTGTCACTTGTCTCTGGAGGGCCACTGTTCAAAACATTTTGTGGGCCCCTGACATAAATATATACTTCCAAGGGCACAAGTAAAAAGTAGTGAGCCCTGAAACTGATGGGCCCCCTTGGGTGTTGGGACCCATCACATACCTCCCAACATTTCAAATTGCCAAAGAGGGACACTTGTGTTTTAGGGGGTGTTGCTGGGAGCGTGGCTGGTGAGTGGGACGTTACCGAGAATTTTTAGGCTATTTCATGACCTAATGATACCTCCTTGTGTAACCTAATAAATGACTTATAACAAGATCTAAGTATTTTATTTACACAGACTAATTTATAAACACAAATACTGATGTTTAAACAAACAATAATATGAGTTTTAGTGCTGTGGAGCAATGGGATACACTTATATACGCACCATGCAATCCGATTTCCTAAAAAGAGGGACATCAGGGTAGGAAAGAGGGACATAGGGATTTGGTTCCAAAGAAGGGACTGTCCCTACTAAAGAGGGACACTTGGGAGGTATGCCATCACACCTGCTACTTCTGTAGTTACATCCTCACTCTGAACATGTGTGAGCCCAGCAATGAACTCCCTGGCCTAAATCACTAGTTACCCCTTTTACCTAGTCTAGGGAACCAGCTCCCTCATCTGAGCCCGTCACATCTCCTGGATTTTGCAACATTTGCTAAAATATTTCTTGTTCTCAAGGAGTTAAAATCTTCCTCTTTCATTTCCTCACCTCTGACCTCCTTTCTCCTGCACCTCGGCAGGGAAGATTAGCTGTTGCCTCAAGCAGCTAACAATGGGCTTTTTGTTAATTTTTTTTATTATATTTAACTTGAAGAGGCACTGAGGGGAAAACACAGGGAAGGCTGTCATACAAAGAACTGCATCAGGTCTAAGTCAAATCTAACGAACACGTACCGTATTTATTAACATTTATAGTACGTTCTTCATTTAAAGCGGAACTTTCAGTACATACTTAGTCGCATGCATTCATTAAACGCACGGCGACTAGCTTTGAAATAGATGTTTTACCTTGAAAAAATAGCCCAGTGTAAAGGAATCGTTCCCGTATGGGGACTGATGGGTAGGTTAGTGCGGTACGCACGCCTACGCTGTCAGTGCCTTCCTGTAACCAAATGGTGCACTGCAGTGCTACTTAATGGGGACTGGAACTGAAAGCGCAGGCGCACAGACAAGATGTCTGCGCTGTAGTCTGGGTTCCGGTCTCCAAACAGGAACGATTCCTTTGCACTGGGCTATTGATTCAAGGTAAAACATCTATTTCAAAGCTAGTCGCCATGCGTTTAATGAATGTATGACGACTAAGTATGTACTGAAAGTTCAGCTTTAACCCTTTGAGTATGCAATGCGTTGGATACCTCTCTGATACTCAAACGCTTAACAAAGCTTGTGCCGGACAGACAGTATTGAAGAACTTACGGGTATTTTGGGGGGGTTTCTGGGATGATCCGTTTAGCAACAGCTTGTTTAACCCTTTGAGTGCCAGTGGGGTATGGAACACATTGTAAAACAATGCGTCCGTACCCCTATGGCACGCAAATGGTTAATACAAGCTAATAAACAAGGGTCAGAGTGACTGCTGTAACTTTATTTCCCACTCTTGTTATAGGTTTGAAATTTGGGGCTCTGTCACTTTAAAACTGGCTAAGCGTGTGCCCTGTTTTGCACCATAACAATCATACACTGTACAATACACCATGATGTGCTGCAGATATTAACGTCTTAGTCACAAAATTAGCTGCTCTGGAGAATTTGATAAACTCTCCTCCCCCTTGTATGTTTTTGGGGATAAATTCATCTTATTTCTTGGCTTCGGAGAGAAATGAGATCCCAAGGGCCACTTCAGTGAATGTGCGTTTCCCCTGCGCCTGTTACTCATTGATGTGTGCATCAGCTGGTGGTGGGGTCAGGTCTGACCAGGCATAAAGAGAACTCATTACCAGCCAAACGAGCGCGTGCCTATCGGAGCCACTTGAGGTGGATTGGCATTAGCCAGTTTCCTCATCCACAGCTGACCCTCTTGTCATCCCCCCCACCCCACCCACTGGGGCCTGTAGGACACTTGACAAAACCGTCTGTTCTTTTTGATGGAAGCTGCGGTGCAGGAAAGGTCAGCTTGCTAGGACATATATTCAAAGTAAAATGGAGAAATGTTTTTGCAAACCAGATGTGCCACAGGAGATACATTTAAAGCGGAACTACCACCCTTAAAGGAGCAGTAAACTTTTTTATATGAAAACACATATTTTACAGAGCATTTCCTGCTGAGTAAAACAAGGTCACTCCCATCGCTGTCAGATGTTTTATTCAAAAATTATAGCAGTTTAAATAATCAGGAAGTGAATTTACTGTGTTTACTTCCGAAGTGAATTTACTGTGTTTACTTCCTGATAGTTCTAAATAATCAGGAAGTGAATTTACTGTGTTTACTTCCTGATAGTTCTAACTGACAGGAACTGCATTTACTGTGTTTACTTCCTGATAGTTCTAAATGACAGGAAGTGAATTTACTGTGTTTACTTCCTGATAGTTCTAACTGACAGGAAGTGACTCAGCAGTTTCTATCACATTCTATGGAGAACTGCATGTCTCTGACTTTTCTGACTTTCCTCTCCATTAGAATCTAACAGGAAATCTAATTAGAATTTGACCACTAGAGGGCACTGCTAATGTAAAAAAACATAGGTTTAAACTGTAATAACTCTGGAAATATAAATCTCTCGGCAGTGGGAGGACCCTTATTTTACTCAGTAGGAAAATCCCTACAATATATATTTTTTCATAAAAATTGTTTACTGCTCCTTTAAAGAACATTGTCCCAAATAATTCCCCATCTGGCGACTAGCTGCTCAGTAGCGCTAGTCGCCAGAATTATTACCTCGTTCATGAGAATGAGCCACTACTCCGGGACTGACAGGCAGGAAGGAGCGCAGACATCTTTCCATAGTGACGTCTGCGTTCCTACGCTGTCAATCCCTTTTGAAGTCAAACAGCTCCTAGCAACACCTCCTAGAGCCGTCTGGGACTGACAGCGCAGGCGCGCAGACGTCACTATGGAAAGATGTCTGCGCTACGTCCTGCCTGTCATTACCGGAGCAGTGGATAATTCACATTAACGCTCTAATAATTATGGCTATTAGCGCTACTGAGCAGCTAGTCGCCAGATGGGGAATTATTTGGGACATTCTTTTATAAGGGTGGTAGTTCTGCTTTAAATATCCCCAAATTCCCATTGATTGAAATGGCTGACTGAAGTCGGGCACATTGCTTTGCAATGTGTTGAAGACCTGTCTAGCATTCAAGGGTTTAAAACTCCAATGTAATATGAATAATCTCATTCATTTGTCCGTTCGATGCCGTTGCTTTGCCTTAAAACATCTAGATGGCTCTTAAAAATGTCTTTATGGCTCTTACAGTTATATCTATCTATCTATCTATCTATCTATCTATCTATCTATCTATTTATCTGTCTGTCTATCTATCTCATATCTATCTACCTGTCTGTCTATCTATCTATCTATCTATCTATCTATCTATCTATCTATATATCTATATATCTATCTCATATCTATCTATCTATCTATCTATCTATCTATCTATCTATCTCATATCTATCTATCTATCTATCTATCTATCTATCTAACTGTCTGTCTGTCTGTCTATCTATCTATCTATCTATCTATCTAAAAGAAGAAACCTGAGTGTCTACCACGCACACACGCAGGGGTGGCAGTAAGGAGGAGATAGTCAGATCTTCTGTGTACTGCCTGTACAGGACATACAGGGGGTGTGATTTTGAGAGGACAAGGAGTTGGCCCTCACCCACTATCTCCTTTCCCAAAAAAACAAACATGGCCTTTCTACCCACTGCCACTCCTGGGATAATCTCTGCAGGGGCCTTCAACGCACACACATATACACGCCCACAATACACACACACACAGTTCACACACATGAGCAATACACATACACACACACAACACACACAATGCACACACATATAAGACATACACGTGCAACACACATGTACAAAACACACACATACAGTACACACACAAATGCAATACACACACATACAAAACACACACACAATAAACACACGTCATACCCACAAACACACACAATACACACACATGCACAATACACACACAGCATAACACACAATACACATACATGTAACACACAACACACACACATGCACAACACACACACGCGCACGCACAACACACACACACGCATGCACAACACACATGCGCAACATACAATACACACACATGCACAACAAACACAATATGGGCACACACACAATTAACACAAAGTACAACACACACAATACACACACAACACAGACACAATACACACAGAATTACACATATTGGCCTTTGTTCAATTGTCCCTGTTGGCCAAAAAAGAACCAACGGCATTTTTTCAATCACGGTAAGCAAGTAGCAGTGCTATGAAAAAATGGTGGCAAAACAGGGGTCGAATTCTGGGAAAAAAAAGTGTGGGAACTCACCTAAGATTTCCCCCCCCGCTCAAAATAAATATGTATGGCTCACGTCAAGTGTGTCTCTCTCTATACGTGTGTGTGTGTGTGTGTATCATTGCATGTATGTGTGTCTATCTCACTCTGTGTATGTCAGTGCATGTGTGTGGGCGTTCCTGTGTCTATATGTCTGTGTGTCTGTTGCATGTGCCTTTGTCTCTATCACTGTTGCATGCGTGCACACACATTGCCCCCCATCATCTCCCCATTGCCCCCATCATCTCCACATTGCCCCATCATCTCCACATTGCCCTCACATTGCCCCCATCTTCTCCATATTACCGTCACATTTCCCCCCATCAGCTCCATATTGCCTCCATCAGCTCCATATGGCCCCCATCAGCTCCATATTACCCTCACATTTCCCCCATCAGCTCCATATTGCCCCATCAGCTCCAATTTGCCCCCCATCATCTTCACATTGCCCCCATCATCTCCATATTGCCCGCAGATTGCCACCAATCAGCTCCATGATGCCCTCACATTGCCTCCCCTCCCATGTCTGTTTCCTACCTCCCTGGTGGTCCAATGGCGTGGCAGGAGAGGTCTGTGTCTCCTTCTGCACAGACCTCTATACTGCTGGAACTCCCGTTCGGTCTTTTCTTCAGTAATGCAGAGCGCTGGGAGATGATGTCATGATGATGTCATCTCCCTGCACTCTGCATGACTAAAGAGCCGACGAGGTAGCTCAGCAGCTACAGGTCTGTGCCGAAGAAGGCACAGACCTCACCATGTTGCTGATGCCGAGCTCCCTGCTAGTGGGAACAGAATTCCTGCTGTGGGAAAAGTGCAGGAACGCCGTTCTCATGTGTTCCTGCAGGACTCAGGCCCTGTAGCAAAAAAAAACCCTTCCAGGCGATAAAGTAAGAGCCGTTTTGGCCCACTGAAAAAAAAAAAAATAAACGCCACAAGTTGCAGTTTAAA
>CM074721.1:13355340-13381054 GCA_037306005.1 Rhinophrynus dorsalis
TGTGTCTCTCACAATGGGGACACTATGGCAGTTCACGTTAGCTGGGGGGGCCTTATCAATTGATTTTAGCAGTTTGGAGATAATGCTAGACTGTTTTGTGAAGCCTTTGCTGTCTCCAGGCAAGTTCACGGAGATGTTAGCCACTGTCCTGAGTTCCTTGGCCTCTTGTATTGGTTTACTGGGTATTGTCCCAATAACTCCAAGTGGTGCGATACCCATCTTGGAGAACAACTTGGTCAGTTTTGTGGCATCTCCATTTCCATTGGGTATCTTCCCAATCAATCCAGGTGGCGTGATATCAGTCTTGGAGAACTTCTCGGTCAATTCTGTGGGACCTTTGGCGTCTCGATTCCATTTATTATTTTCCCAATTAATCCGGGTGGTATGTTACCCATCTTATAGATCTTCTTAGTCAATTTTGCGGGACCTTTGTCATTTCCATTTTCCTTCTGGGATACCTTTCCATCATAGGAAGATTCGACTACATCAACCATGTGGTCGTACTTGGTTGTTGTAATTCGGCCTTTGCTGTGTCCATATACCTGTCCTGGTATAATTTCTTCATGGCCAGATGGGTCCATGTAGATGATACTGTCATCTGTTGCCATTATACTATTGTCATTTCTGACATCTTTCTTTGTACAAAGTTCTCAACGTCATGTTGGTAATCTGTTGTGAGACTTCTGCAGTCTCCAGGGGAGACCGCTGGAAGCCTTCTGCGATTAGCATAACGTTGATGACGCTGGAATGACTGACCAAGTGCCCTCTGAACTTGTGCTCATGTGGAACGGAGTTGCTCGATATGCTCATCCAGAGCTGGAATCTGTTGTGTCTGGAAGGAATCTGGGAGCAAACAGGCTGAAACCCATAATTGATCAAAAACGGAGAGCTCCCAGATGAGGAATTAACCGCACAGTTCCTGGCGAACTCCGCCCAAGGCAACAAGTCGGCCCAATTATCATGATGGTCAGCAATGAAACAACGCAGAAATTGTTCCAAACCCTGATTGGCTCGTTCAGCGGCTCCATTGGTCTGGGGATGGAAGGCAGAGGAAAAGGACAATTGCATGCCCATTTGTTCACAAAATGCCCTCCAAAACCTAGACACAAACTGGCTCCCCCTGTCGGACACCAGTACCCTGGGTACTCCATGCAACCGAAATACTTCTCTGGCAAACACAATTGCCAATTCCTTAGCCGAGGGAAGGCCACGAAGGGCACAAAATGAGCCATTTTAGAAAATCTGTCCACCACCATCAGTATGAAGAATACCCTCTAGACATGGGCAATTCTCCCATAAAATCAATGGAAACATGCGACCAAGGGCATTCGCCATTAGGCACGGGTTGAAGCAAGCCCACCGGAAGGTGTCTAGGGGTCTTAGCACGAGCAAACCAGCATCCGCACGCTGGGACCAACAAGTGATTTGTATAGCCGAAAGGCTTGGAGCAAACCAGCGCCCGCACGCTGGGACCAACAAGTGATTTGTATAGCCACAAGGCTTGGAGCAAACCAGCGTCCGCACGCTGGCACCAACAAGTGATTTGTATAGCCGCAAGGCTTGGAGCAAACCAGCGTCCGCACGCTGGGACCAACAAGTGATTTGTATAGCCGCAAGGCTTCGAGCCAACCAACGTCCGCACGCTGGAACCCACAAGTGATTGTACAGCCGCAAGGCTAGAGGATAACCCAACGTCCGCACGCTGGGACTGCAAATGTCACCAAGGCGACCAAGCTAACAAGTTATAAGGAACACAGCAGACTGGACAGGAGATGGCAGGAACCAGCAGGGCGATCAACCGGTCAGAAAGCGGCAGCGAACGATCAGCAGTAAACAGCAACCTCAAGGAACTAGGCCGGAACCAACACTGGAACAGCACTGCAGACTGGGGACTCAGGAACAAGATGCAATCTGGAACTCAGGAACACAGCAACAGGCCCAAACGACTACTGGAACAAGGTGAAAGCAAACGTGGTCAGTGACACCACGAAAGGGCAGCCAAGGGGTGCCCAACCCAGGTTTAAATAGGCGGTATGAGTCGGGTTAAAGGCAGACAGCCAATAGGAGCCCCCTAATGGTGACAGGCAAGGAAATGCATCAATCACGGGCACCGTGATACACACGTGTGTGTGCACGTCTGTTTGAGTACGTTTGTGTTCATCTCTGTTACACATGTGTGTGTACGTGTGTGGATCCCTGGTGTGTGTGTGTACATCTCTGTTAAAAGTGTGTGTCTGTGTGTGTGTGCGCACGTCTTTTGCATGTTTCTGCAGCTCACTGTGTGTATGTGTCTGCCTCTGTGTTGCATATGTCTGTGTTTATCGGTTTGTCTACATTTCACACACATGCGCCCAACGGTCATAACATGACGGGCAACGCCGTTCCACATTCAGGGACGTGCACAAACATTTTGGGGGACAGGGGCTCAAATGAAAAAAAGGGCACTTCTCATAATTATTTATTCAAAATATATATTAAAAAAAAAAAGAGAATAATTTACATCTCAGGAGCCTGTAGGCACAGAAATCTGAAGTGCCCCCCCCATTGGCCATTTCGACTGTACACCTCCACAATGCTCCTAATATCCACATTGCCCCCCATCATCTCCATATTGCCCTTACATTGCCCCCTGTGAGCTCCATATTGCCCCCATCAGCTCCACATTGCCCCCATCATATCTATATTGCCCCCATCAGCTCCAACTTTCCGTCACATTGCCCCCATCAGCAGACCTGGAGCTTCCGCACTGTCTTCTCTTCAATGCAGAGCGCTGGAAGATGATGTCATCTCCCAGCGCTCTGTAATACTAAAGAGCTAACGAGGGAGCACAGCATCTACAGGTCTGTCCTGAAGGAGGCACAGACCTGACTGGGAGGTGGGGGGGTTAGTGCGGGCGGGGAGGCAACTTTTTTTTTTTTTGTTAAAAGGGCACGAGGGCACTTTGGACAAAAAGGGCAGGTGCTCAAGCCCCCCTTGGTGTCTATGTGTGCACGTGCCTGCCCACATTGCTAGTATGTATATATATATATATATATATATATATATATATATATATATATATATATATATTTTCTCTATGGAGTGTAGTGTGCAGGAATTACTATCATCCAGTCCTATCTCTTTGGAGTACAGGGTGCAGGAATTACTATCATCCAGTCATTTCTCTATGGAGTGCAGTGTGTGGGAATTACTATCATTCAGTCATTTCTCTATGGAGTGTAGTGTGCCGGAATTACCATCATCCAGTCCTTTCTCTGTGGAGTGCAGTGTGTGGGAATTACTATCATACAGTCCTATCTCTATGAAGTGCAGTGTGTAGGAATTACTATAACCCAGTCCTTTCTCTATGGAATGCAGTGTGCAGGAATTACTATCATCCAGTCATTTCTCTATGGAGTGCAGTGTGCAGGAATTACTATCATCCAGTCCTATCTCTATGGAGTGCAGTGTGCGGGAATTACTATCATCCAGTCCTATCTCTATGGAGTATACAGTCCAGGAATTACTATCATCCAGTCTTTTCTCTAAGGAGTGTAGTGTGTGGGGATTACTATCATCCAGTCCTTTCTCTATGGAATGCAGTGTGCAGGAATTACTATCATCCAGTCCTATCTCTTTGGAGTACAGGGTGCAGGAATTACTATCATCCAGTCATTTCTCTATGGAGTACAGTGTTCGGGAATTACTATCATTCAGTCATTTCTCTATGGAGTGTAGTGTGCAGGAATTACTATCATCCAGTCTTTTCTCTGTGGAGTGCAGTGTGTGGGAATTACTATCATACAGTCCTATCTCTATGGAGTGCAGTGTGTAGGAATTACTATAACCCAGTCCTTTCTCTATGGAATGCAGTGTGCAGGAATTACTATCATCCAGTCCTATCTCTATGGAGTGCAGTGTGCGAGAATTACTATCATCCAGTCCTATCTCTATGGAGTGTACAGTCCAGGAATTACTATCATCCAGTCCTTTCTCTATGGAGTGCAGTGTGCGGGAATTACTATCATCCAGTCCTTTCTCTATGGAGTACAGGGTGCAGGAATTACTAGTATCATCCAGTCTTTTCTCTGTGGAGTATATTGGGCAGGAATTACTATCATCCAGTCATTTCTCTATGGAGTACAGGGTGTGGGAATTACTATCATCCAGACTGTGTGGTGTGATACACTTCTATACACACACCACAAAGTCTGATCTCCTAAACACAGGTACACCAGGATGATACACTTATATACACACCACACAGTCTGATCTCCTAAACACAGGGACACCAGGGTGATACGCTTATATACACACCACACAGTCTGATCTCCTAAACACAGGGACACCAGGGTGATACGCTTATATACACACCACACAGTCTGATCTCCTAAACACAGGGACACCAGGGTGATACGCTTATATACACACCACACAGTCTGATCTCCTAAACACAGGGACACCAGGGTGATACGCTTATATACACACCACACAGTCTGATCTCCTAAACACAGGGACACCAGGGTGATACACTTATATACACACCACATAGTCTGATCTCCTAAACACAGGGACACCAGGGTGATACACTTATATACACATCACACAGTCTGATCTCCTAAACACAGGGACACCAGGGTGATACACTTATATACACACCACACAGTCTGATCTCCTAAACACAGGGACACCAGGGTGATACACTTATATACACACCGTACAGTGTGATATCCAAAACACAGAGACACCAGGGTGATACACTTATATACACACCACACAGTCTGATCTCCTAAACACAGGGACACCAGGGTGATACACTTATATACACACCACACAGTCTGATCTCCTAAACACAGGGACACCAGGGTGATACACTTATATACACACCACACAGTCTGATCTCCTAAACACAGGGACACCAGGGTGATACACTTATATACGCACCACACAGTCTAATCTCCTAAACACAGGGACACCAGGGTGATACACTTATATACACACCACACAGTCTGATCTCATAAACACAGGGACACCAGGGTGATACACTTCTATACACACCACACAGTCTGATCTCCTAAACACAGGGACACCAGGGTGATACACTTCTATACACACCACACAGTCTGATCTCCTAAACACAGGGACACCAGGGTGATACACATCTATACACACCACACAGTCTGATCTCCTAAACACAGGGACACCAGGGTGATACACTTATATATACATCACACAGTCTGATCTCCTAAACACAGGGACACCGGGGTTATACACTTCTATACACACCACACAGTCTGATCTCCTAAACACAGGGACACCAGGGTGATACACTTATATATACATCACACAGTCTGATCTCCTAAACACAGGGACACCAGAGTGATACACTTCTATACACACCACACAGTCTGATCTCCTAAACACAGGGACACCAGGGTGATACACTTATATATACATCACACAGTCTGATCTCCTAAACACAGGGACACCAGGGTGATACACTTATATACACACCACACAGTCTGATCTACTAAACACGGGGACACCGGGGTGATACAGTTATATACACACCACACAGTCTGATCTCCTAAACACAGGGACACCAGGGTGATACACTTATATACACACCACACAGTCTGATCTCCTAAACACAGGGACACCAGGGTGATACACTTCTATACACACCACACAGTCTGATCTCCTACACACAGGGACACCAGGGTGATACACTTCTATACACACCACACAGTGTGATCTCCTAAACACAGGGACACCAGGGTGATACACTTATATACACACCACACAGTCTGATCTCCTAAACACAGGGACACCAGGGTGATACACTTATATACACACACCACACAGTCTGATCTCCTACACACAGGGACGCCAGGGTGATACACTTATATACACGCCACACAGTGTGATCTCCTAAACACAGGGACACCAGGGTGATACACTTATATACACACCACACAGTCTGATCTCCTAAACACAGGGACATCAGGGTGATACATTTCTATACACACCACACAGTCTGATCTCCTAAACACAGGGACACAACGGAGGGACAGATGGATTCGTGTCTCAAAGAGGGACACTTGGGAGGTATGGTCCCCTAATATCTTCTGAAGAGGGACACTTGGGAGGTACGGACCCCTAATATCTCCTAAAGAGGGATACTTGTGATGTATGGATCCTTACTATATCCTAAAGAGGGACACTTGGGAGGTACGGTCCCCTTATATCTCCTAAAGAGAGGCACTTGGGAGGTATGGACCCCTAATATCCCCTAAAGAGGGACACGTGGGAGGTACAGACCCTTAATATCTCCTAAAGAGGGACACTTGGGAGGTACGGACCCCTAATATCTCCTAAAGAGGGACATTTCGGAGGTACAGATCCCTAATATCTCCTAAAGAGGGACACTTGGGTGGTATGGACCCCTAATATCTCCTAAAGAGGGACACTTGGGAGGTACTGACCCATAATATCTCTTAAAGAGGGACACGTGGGATGTATGCTTTGTTAACCACTGGTTTATACCCTGGAGTCGCTAGTGGTGGGTAAAGCACAAAGATGACTGGGGATATGTACCGGTAAATGGTAATTCTTTTCATTGGAATATATATATATATCTAGTGAAGTTTCCAGTGTGTTTTTCCTGTATATTCTGCATTTTCACTGGTGAAATTCTTTCTGACCCCTCGTACTGGATGGCTGCCATGACACATGGCGTGGAAACATAGACTACATTTCAGAGCTATCAAACAGAGAAAAACAGATCATATAAAACTTTCATGAAATCTGTTATGTTAAACTTTTCTTTGGCCGAGAAATGACTGGATGGCGAGAGAACAAAGCAAATATTAAGGTAACTCAGGGGTAAAAGCGATGCTGATTCAAACAAGAACATGACATCATCAACTTCTCCAAAAAGTTGGCAGTGATCTGCTATCCTACTGCTGTATGGAAAAACACATTTTGAATAATGAGGTGAAGGGGTCTTAAAGTGGAAGTAACACTTTATGAAAACTCATGTTCAATTGAAACAACTTTCGCCTATGTGTTATGTTAGAAATTTTTTTTAAATGATGGTTTGCAATATATTTAGCTTTATTTATTTCAGGTTTTGCGAGTTAGAGATAGTACACAGCCGTGTGCCAGATGCTAATATTCCATACTTCTCTCCCTCCCAACTGCCACTCCTTCATGTTCTTCTTTCTTTTTAAGTAACTCTTGTTTTCCTATTAAATGGAGAAAAAGGACTCATAGGGCACCTCACCCAGTCACACAACACTGATATGACCAGGTGTGTTTTAAACCCTTTGAGTACCAGGGCATGACAGAGAGAGAGTTGTGAAGGAGAACAGCATGCAGTGTTACAATGTGGCACAGAGTCTTGTCAGCCAGTACTGTACAACTTATATAAACAGAAATGAAGATAAATATCTTATGAAATAATCTTTTGACAAATAATAGCTTACGTAACACACAGATGATTGTGAAAGGTATATCTAAAGAACACTGGCATACCTGGTAACTTTTTCTTCTGGGGTCCCTGGAGACGGCTCATGTTGTGCCACTGGTGATCAAAATTATGAGAATTGTGGCACGAAAGGGTGGGGCTTCATTATGAGTTGGTTGAGCTTAATAAAAAGTGTCACAAACAGCTCCATACCTCCGAAGTGTCCCTCTTTAGGCGATATTAAGGGTCTGTACCTCCCAAGTGTCCCTCTTCAGGCAGTATTAGGGGTCTGTACCTCCCAAGTGTCCCTCTTTACAAGATATTAGGGGTCCATACCTGGGACAGTCCCTCTTTGAGACCCAAATTCCTCTATCCCTCTTTCCTACCCTGGTGTCCCTGTGTGTAGGAGATCAGACTGTGTGGTGTGTATATAAGTGTATCACCCTGGTGTCCCTGTGTTTAGGCGATCAGACTGTGTGGTGTTTATAAGTGTATCAAACTGGTGTCCCTGTGTTTAGGAGATCAGACTGTGTGGTGTGTATATAAGTGTATCACCCTGGTGTCCCTGTGTTTAGGAGATCAGACTGTGTGGTGTGTATATAAGTGTATAACCCTGGTGTCCCTGTGTTTAGGAGATCAGACTGCGTGGTGTGTATATAAGTGTATCACCCTGGTGTCCCTGTGTTTAGGAGATTAGACTGTCTGTTGCGTATATAAGTGTATCACCCTGGTGTCCCTGTGTTTAAGAGATCAGGCTGCGTGGTGTGTATATAAATGTATCACCCTGGTGTCCCTGTGTTTAGGAGATCAGACTGTGTGATGTGTATAAGTGTATCACCCTGATGTCCCTGTGATTAGGAGATCAGACTGTGTGGTGTGTATATAAATGTATCACCCTGGTGTCCCTGTGTTTAGGAGATCAGACTGTGTGGTGTGTATATAAATGTATCACCCTGGTGTCTCTGTGTTTAGGAGATCAGACTGTGTGGTGTGTATAGAAGTGTATCACCCTGGTGTCCCTGTGTTTAGGAGATCAAACTGTGTGCTGCGTATATAAGTGTATCACCCTGGTGTCCCTGTGTTTAGGAGACCAGGCTGTGTGGTGTATATATATAAGTGTATCACATTGCTCCACAGCAATAAAACTCACATTAATGTTTGATTAAACATCGGTATTTGCGTTTATACATTTGTCTGTGTAACTAAAATACTTTGGTCTTGTTCTAAATAAATCATTTATTCAGTTACACAAAAAGGTGTCAGTAGGTCATAAAATACCTTAAACATTATCTGTAATGTGCCACCCACAAGCCACACCACCAACAACTCCACCTAAAGCAAAAGTGTCCCTCTTTGGCCATTTGGAATGTTGGAAGGTATGCTACCTCCCCTAGCACTGACTTCCTGTCTTATCCCTACATTAACTCCTCACTCACTGAGACTGCTCAGCAATGCATTACCCACATCCCCTAGCACTGACTTCCTGTCTTATCCATACATTACCTCCCCACTCACTGACACTGCTCAGCAATGCATTACCCACCTCCCCTAGCACTGACTTCCTGTCTTATCCCTACATTACCTCCCCACTCACTGACACTGCTCAGTAATGCATTACCCACCTCCCCTAGCACTGACTTCCTGTCTTATCCCTACATTACCTCCCCACTCACTGACACTACTCAGCAATGCATTACCCACCTCTCCTAGCACTGACTTCCTGCCTTATCCCTACATTACCTCCCCACTCACTGACACTGCTCAGTAATGCATTACCCACCTCTCCTAGCACTGACTTCCTGTCTTATCTCTACATTACCTCCCCACTCACTGACACTGCTCAGCAATGCATTACCCACCTCCTCTCGCACTGACTTCCTGTCTTATCCCTACATTACCTCCCCCACTCACTGACACTGCTCAGTAATACATTACCCACCTCTCCTAGCTCTGACTTCCTATCTTATCCCTACATTACCTCCCCCACTCACTGACACTGCACAGCAATGTATTACCCACCTCTCCTAGCACTGACTTCCTGTCTTATCCCTATATGACCTCCCCACTCACTGACACTACTCAGCAATGCATTACCCACCTCTCCTCGCACTGACTTCCTGCCTTATCCCTACATTACCTCCCCACTCACTGACACTGCTCAGTAATGCATTACCCACCTCTCCTAGCACTGACTTCCTGTCTTATCTCTACATTACCTCCCCACTCACTGACACTGCTCAGCATTGCATTACCCACCTCCCCTAGCACTGACTTCCTGCCTTATCCCTACATTTCCTCCCCCACTCACTGACACTGCTCAGTAATGCATTACCCCCCTCCCCTAGCACTGACTTCCTGTCTTATCCCTACATTACCTTCCCACTCACTGACACTGCTCAGCATTGCATTACCCACCTCCCCTAGCACTGACTTCCTGCCTTATCCCTACATTTCCTCCCCCACTCACTGACACTGCTCAGTAATGCATTACCCCCCTCCCCTAGCACTGACTTCCTGTCTTATCCCTACATTATCTCCCCCACTCACTGACACTGCTCAGTAATGCATTGCCCACCTCCCCTAGCACTGACTTCCTGTCTTATCCCTACATTACCTCCCCACTCACTGACACTGCTCAGCAATGCATTACCCACCTCCCCTAGCACTGACTTCCTGTCTTATCCCTACATTATCTCCCCCATTCACTGACACTGCTCAGCAATGCATTACCCACCTCCCCTAGCACTGACTTCCTGTCTTATCCCTACATTACCTCCCCACTCACTGACACTGCTCAGCAATGCATTACCCACCTCCTCTAGCACTGACTTCCTGTCTTATCCCTACATTACCTCCCCACTCACTGACACTGCTCAGTAATGCATTACCCACCTCTCCTAGCACTGACTTCCTGTCTCATCTCTACATTACCTCTAGGGTTACCACCCAGCCGGTATCTTACCGGCAGGCCGATAAAAAATTGGCTTCTGTCCAATGTTAAGTCTATGGAGGGAATGCCATGGCCGGTATTTTTTTAAGAAAAGGTGGCAACCCTAATTACCTCCCCCACTCACTGACACTGCTCAGCAATGCATTACCCACCTCTCCTAGCACTGACTTCCTGTCTTATCCCTACATTACCTCCCCCACTCACTGACACTGCTCAGCAATGCATTGCCCACCTCCCCTAGCACTGACTTCCTGTCTTATCCCTACATTACCTCCCCCACTCACTGACACTGGTCAGCAATGCATTACCCACCTCCCCAGCACTGAAAGGATTGTATCAGTCAGTGAGCTAATGTAGACTGGTGTTCTGTGCATTTCTTCACAAAGCATTGGAGACATAGAAAACACTCAAGGGTTTAAAATGTTCAGTTTGAATCAGTAGTCATTTGTATATGTCCCCTATGGTGGAATTTGTTTGCTCCAAAATTTCTTATTTGTATCTTACCGAATATGGTTCTCTCAGTTGTGAGCTGTCTCTGACGTGTGTTCCAGGTATTGGTTTTTGTTGTGTAATTACACACACACATCACTGTGAATAGCACTTTTGTTATTGTATTTAAGGACTGGTGACAGATTGTGGGTTAATCTGCACTGAGACTCTTTCACTGTTTTAGTGAATTCCTCCACTTACAATGAATCTCGTTTTCAGCTCGTTTCAGAAGACGCCAACAACAGAACAGTCATTGAGAGACTTCAAGTGGAACATGTGAGAGAGCGTCACCACCGGCGAGTCCTGGAGGCTAGGCTGGAGGTCAGTTTCTGTCATTTTCTGCTAATGACTCTATGCCTCCATCACAAAGAGGTCCCTTTTATTGCTGCACATGGAGAACATCAATTCATTTCCGGTTAGATAATATATAAATAATGTGTTTATTTGAATCTGGTGAGTTCAGGCCAGAAATGGAACCATTTGAATTCATATAAAAGGTCACAATGTTTCTTGGCAGTTTGATATTTCGATTTCTGTTGTGGGAAGGCCTTGATATTTCGGAAATATGTTTGTACTTGTAAATGTTTTTTAATTAAAACAATAAATAAATTGTTGCAGTGATACTGCCATTGATCGAGGTCCAGCCCTGCAGTGAGACTCACCGACATCCAAGTTCAGTGGGTCCCGGAGATGGCTGGAGTATGCAATTGAATGGGCAACATTGTGCAACATTCGCTAATATATATATCAAAAAAATCAGCACTCTCAGGAAACTGCTTCAAAGTGCAACAGAGTTTATTGATCCCAGATCCTGAGAGTGCTGATTTTTTGCTATAAATACTTATCTACATATACTCCACCCAGGCATTCATCTATATTATCGTGAGTGCATCCTTAAACAAATTTCATATATATATATATATATATATATATATATATATATATATATATACAACAAGAATTGGCAGTGGCACTCATATAAATTATTAAACAAGCAAAATAATTGGTGCACGTCCCATATTATATATATGAAGTGTATTTAGCTGAGCTATAATAGACGAGACAGCACTCAAATGATGTCCAAAAATGTGAGGAATTTATTCAAACATTGTTTCCAACCAAATGTTTCGGTCCTCTAGCGGACCTTCATCGCTGTTGAAGGTCCGCTAAAGGACCGAAAACGTTTGGTTGGAAACAATGTTTGAATAAATTCCTCACGTTTTTGGACATCATTTGAGTGCTGTCTTGTTTACTATAGCTCAGCTAAATACACTAGATATATCTATCTATAAATAAAAGAAGACTTTGTGTCTGCCAAAACACACCCAGGGGAGGCAGAAAGGAGGAGTTACTGCTCCCATTGGGTGATTCAAACATGCAGCCCACCCACCACTATCAAAGTCAGAAAAAAACAAAATGGATGCCACTTGCTCCTACACCACAGACAAACACACATGCCCCACTCACACAGCACCAAACACACACATAGCGCCCCACTCACACACACAGCACCACACACAGAGCACCAAACACACACACAGAAAGAAATATGGCTGACACACACACACAGTCACTCACCCTGACTCCAAGTGGCCTCAGCAGGACCTGTAGTACAGCCACTGAACGGTGCTGCATCACCAGGGGAACAAAATGGCACTCAAAGGGTTAAGGTAGGCCCTCATTGCTGAATTATTTCTTGACTGTAATTTGCCATGCAAGACATTCGACAGACAGCCATCAGTCTTAACCCTTTGCGTGCCAGAGGGGTACGCATACATTGCAAAGTAATGTGTTGCGTACCTCTCTGGCACTCAAATGATTAACCCTCTCCTCCACAACTCACCTACTGCTACATCACTTCTCTCAACTTACAACTCCTACTGTAAACAACTCATGGCACAATAATATAACCCACCAACCAGCAGCTCCCATTTTGCTGTGGAGCCACACATTGATCACTTCTTTCAAAGAGCATAAAAACTTCTGTTTCCATCCCCTGTCCCATAATGCACTGGGACATTCAGAGTCAGATTGGAATCACGTGAGTGCAGTCAGCTGGGGAACAGGTTATAACACACAGATCTTCAGTTTCCATGGTAAGAACAGGGGCTGATGGACTCACTTTGTTTCAATTTAACCCTTTGAGTGCTGTTGCAATGCCTTGGATACCTCTCTGTCACTCAGAGGGTTAAGCCCATTAACCCTTAGAGTACCAGAGATGATATGCAGCACATTGCTCTGCGTTCCTCTGTCACTCAAAGGGTTCATATTTGTTTGGAAAGCTTGCACATTGGGTATTGTGCAGCCCACTCCTGTCCATTGATTTCAATGAGTCTATTAATTCCATGAATGCTACAGACAATGCAAACACATTGCCAAAGCAACGCGTTGGGGACCATTGTAGCATTCAAGGGGTTAAAGCCCCATTTATGTCAACACGATTTCCCTGAATTTTCAATTCAACCCTATGGTGTCAGGTTTTTTTGAGTTGCACCCTTTATCTTGATACATAAGGCCCATACAGTTATACTCTTACCCCATTAATCTAAACCCATTTATACTTTTGGCTCTTGCAGCAGCTGACTGTGCACTGTGATCTGTGAGGCTGATGTACTAACACAAAGAGGAACAATTCATCTGTACCATACAGAACAAATAAAATGCTTTGCTGACCTCTCTAGCGTTGAAGATGTTAAAACACCCATTTAAATAAATGGGTATTGTTCCCTGTGCTGCTGTTACTTTTCCACAAAATTCTACCACTTTACTTAGTATATAAGCCTTACTGTTTTGAAGCCTATTAGCTCTTAGGGGTACCTGTATTGATACCTTGCCTAGGGCCCATGGACAAATAATCCGGTTCTGTCCCAGCCGATCACCACGGCCCACTAATGCAAGGAGCGCCCAACATGTGTCACATATTCCTTTCACTGCCAGAGGACTATACAATGCATTACACAGCAATGTGTTGCGTACCTCTCTCGAACTCAGAGTTAAAGTGCTTCACTCCAACCAACTGCTACACTAGGTCTGTATAATGCAGTAACCCTACAGCCCTGTATTTCATGTCTACTTCACTGTCTATGTAGTCATTTCTCCCCCTCACCCATTACTTTACTTTAACACTTCACCGTCCCTCTTCTCCTCAATCTCTCATCTCCTCCTCCCTTGTCACCCCCACTCACCTATCCCCTTGCCATTCATCCATAGTCCCAATCTCGCCATTTTACTCCCACATCACCATTACATTATCTATAACTGCATCTGTCACTTAACCCTCTGTCTGCCAACCTATTTCTTCAAATGTGCTGCAGTATCCACTGCTGTAATCTAAATGATTCCTTTACTCACAAACATCTTCTCACTGTGACCTTCAACAAGTACATAGCACACTCACTTCAACTGTAAGGATACAGGGCCTTATTCATCAAGTAACACAGCACACTCACTTCAGCTGTAAGGATACAGGGCCATATTCATCAAGTAACACAGCACACTCACTTCAACTGTAAGGATACAGGGCCTTATTCATCAAGTAACACAGAACACTCACTTCAACTGTAAGGATAAAGGGCCTTATTCACCAAGTAACACAGCACACTCACTTCAACTGTAAGGATACAGGGCCTTATTCACCAAGTAACACAGTTCACTCACTTCAACTGTAAGGATACAGGGCCTTATTCACCAAGTAACACAGAACACTCACTTCAACTGTAAGGATACAGGGCCTTATTCACCAAGTAACACAGCACACTCACTTCAACTGTAAGGATACAGGGTCTTATTCATCAAGTAACACAGAACACTCACTTCAACTGTAATGATACAGGGCCTTATTCACCAAGTAACACAGCACACTCACCTCAGCTGTAAGGATACAGGGCCTTATTCATCAAGTAACACAGAACACTCACTTCAACTGTAAGGATACAGGGCCTTATTCACCAAGTAACACAGCACACTCACCTCAACTGTAAGGATACAGGGCCTCATTCATCAAGTAACACAGCACACTCACTTCAACAATAAGGATACAGGGCCGTATTCATCAAGTAACACAGCACACTCACTTCAACTGTAAGAATACAGGGCCTTATTCACCAAGTAACACAGCACACTCACTTCAGCTGTAAGGATACTGGGCCTTATTCATCAAGCTGAAGAGCTGCAATTAAAACATTTTTTAAAACTCTTATCAGCATATCTACATCACCACTGCGTCTGTCACACACTGTCTACATATGTGACATACGTCCATGTATGTGTGTGTGTGTGTCTCTGTATGTAAGCATTTCACAGTGTGTGACACTCTGTCTCTTTAAGTACCTGTCTGTAACACTGCATATTTCTGTTTCACACAATGTCTCTCTGTGTAAATAATATGACGGGCAATGCCGTCCCACATTGCTAGTATATATATATATATATATATATATATATATATATATATATATATATAATTTTTGTTGTTGTTTGTTTTTATTATTATTATTATTTATTTATTTATTTATTTATTTTCCAAAGGATCAGCACTCACAGGTCTTTTCGTGAATTTCAAATGAGCTTTATTTTGATCAACGTTTCGATCCCCATCCGGGATCTTCATCAAGATAACAACACAGTGCAAACAACCTCCCTATATACACTAAGTGAGGTGATGACCCCAGCAACCCGCCAAAAACGTGATTTAAAAGATAATAAAAAAACTATACATAAAAACAACTCAATCCCCTTGGGGGTGATTATCTTTTAAATCACGTTTTTGGCGGTTTGCTGGGGTCATCACCTCACTTAGTGTATATAGGGAGGTTGTTATCTTGATGAAGATCCCGGACGGGGATCGAAACGTAGATCAAAATAAAGCTCATTTGAAATTAACGAAAAGACCTGTGAGTGCTGATCCTTTGAAAAGTATTGAGAATCATTTATCGAGCAACCAAGCATTTGACATATATTGACGAGAGTGCTGCCCTTATTTACCTTTATATATATATATATATATATATATATATATATATATATATATATATATATATATATATATATATATAGGGCTTATAATTTTAAGTCCTTTGCTACTAGCCAGACTTGAAAAGTTACTCGCCACTGCAAGCCATAACATACCCACCAGGACTGAATTTCTACTCACCCTGAGATATATATATATATATATATATATATATATATATATATATATATATATATATATAAAATACAATATATTGGTGGTGAATGCACTCAGAAATATATCGCCTGGGTGCTTATCCGAATGCATAAACATATTAACCGATAGTTGTGAAAAGCACTCACAGGAAGCTTGTTGCAGGGAACAGGTGGATTTATTCAAATCAACGTTTCGGTCAGCACTGTGGCCTTCTTCAAGATTAAACCACATATGTAACACAGTGCTTAAAGTGGAACTTTCACCATAATTCAAGTTTGCATATTTGAAAACTGCATTAAAAACTACCTATGTGTCATGTTACCCAAAAGTCCAGCAGATGTCTAGTTTAGGAGAAATTCACACTTTTATTTCTGGGCAAAGTGAAAGTAAACAGTTCCTGGTACTGCACAAAGCTGCTTTATCATATAAATAGTCATTGAAACCTTCATTGGCATGTGACAAATCACTGAAAAGGCATAATTAACATATGACACATCACTGATTGACTTAATTAGCATATGAAAAATCATTGTTGCCGCACAGTGCTGCAATTAGCATATGAAAGAACTGTGAATATCTCCTGGTCTGTACATTTGCTGGCGTTTTGGTTAACATGACATATAGGCAATTTTTAATGCAGTTTTCAAATATGCAAACTGAAATTAAAGGGATAGTAATACTTAAGTATTACAAATCCCTATATTAAAGCCCTAGTAAAAAAAAACGTATTGTCCCCAGTGTCATCTCTCAAACCTTTATGGTTTGAGAGATAATCGCTTCTAAAGTTGCCCTCTCCCTCCCCTTTCCCCTTAGTCAACATTCTTCCTGACTCAGGGAAATCCGGTCAGAGATTATCAGGCGGCTCTGCAGCAGAGCCGCAATCGCATTAACAAAAAAAAAAAAAACTTTCACTAAAACGGTCTTCTACGTGTGCTTACAAACCAAGCACACGTAGAAGACCATTTCAGTGAAAGTTTTTTTTTTTAGTTAACGTGATCAGGCTGTGCTGGAGAGCCGCCTGAAAGTCGTATGACTCTGTTCCCTGCAGTCAGCTAAAATGCTGACTACGGGGAAGGGGGAGGGAGAGGGCAACTTTAGAAGCAATTATCTCTCAAACCATAAAGGTTTGAGAGATGACACTGGGAGCAATACATTTTTTTTTACTAGGGCTTTAATATAGGGATTTGTAATACTTAAGTATTACTATCCCTTTAAGGTGATAGTTCCACTTTAAATACCCTTAGACACAAACCCAATTTAAAATTGGCGCCAAAAACGTCTTTGGACGCTTAACAGGAGGACCAATCAGTACCCAGTGAATTACATGAATACGCATCAACCCAAAGTGAGTAGATCAAAGTAAAAATAAATTAAAAACATGTAATAAATCACATCACTCCAGGTCAATACCCGAAGTAATAAAGATAAACACCACCACCAACTGTAAGAAAGATAACATCAATTCTGAACTAATTATATACCGTTGCGGTGTATCAGAGCGTTAGTGGGGCCACTATATTGTTAATACGTGATTAGCCCACTGTAAGAGCAGCTGGTAGAGGCTGATATTAAAGGGATAGTAATGTTTCATAATAAAAGCAGCTCTAATTAATCATCATAGTATTTGGACTTTGGAGAATGTTATTTCAATTCTGTCAGAGTTGTAGTACAAGAGTAATTCAATGACAAAGTATCCCCCTCCCGCCCCTTTTACTGATGTAACACTGCTCAGCCAGATCAGAAGGGAGGTGCCCAGGTAGACTGCAGAGAGGGACAATCTTCAATTAAGATAAGGGAAAAACCTGAAAAACTTGTCAAGGGGGGCAGGGCTTTCATTGTTCTCATAGGAAGAAGATTGTCCCCTTCTGTTATCTGTCTGGTCTATGGACTGGATTCCACATCTGAGAAGAGATGGCTTACACTAGGTAAAAGGGGCGGGAGGGGGAAACTTTGCTTGTGAATATCTCTCAAATCATAAAGGTTTGAGAGATAAGACATATCGTTCTTCATGTTTTTTTTAATACATACAAAATAAAATAAAGATAAAACAAAGTATTACTATCCCTTTAAGTAACTCAAATAAGGAATGTCTATACAATTGAGAATTGTAATATTTGTTGCAATAGTCAATATAAGCTCCAAGGATGCAAGCAATGCAGTGACGTCGGCACATTGCACAGCACTGCCTCTTAGACAATATATCACCTGTGAGGTACTGTGTGGATGAAATGGAAATCAGTAACCTCACACAGTGTGTGGAGACACAATGACACAGTATAATGAAATACATAAACCACGATGAGGACTATATATATATATATATACTAGTGTACACGGGCCAAGGGCCTTGCAATGTTAACCCTTTGAGTGCCCTACTGACAAACATCCTAGTGAATAATTATATAGGATAGTGTACTTAGCCAATGCTCTGGGTGTAAGCGTTCGCTGACCTTGGAGCCGGCCGCCAGACCCAGTGGGCGGCTGGTCTCGGCGTCCGCGCGGGTTAGCCTTGTCGGTTGGAAGTACCGGTGCGCCCTGGTGTTTGTCCTGGTGACCGGTCTCCTTGCTGCTCCCCCTGGCGGCTCCAGCCACATCTAGCTCGGGCGCGCGTCACAGGGATTCCCTGGGGAAGTTGTGACCTGGTTCTTTAACGGGACATTACATTATTTGCTCCACCTCTTGGGGGTGGAGCTATTAGTAGATAAACTGCCTGGACACCACTTCAGTTGCCCTTTCGTGGTGTCCCAGTGCAGTTGTGTTTCAGTGTGCTCTGTGTATTACCTGGTTTGTCTGACTACACAATCTGGTGTTGACCTCTGGTTCTGTCTGACTATCCGCTCCGTGTATGACCCTTGGCTTGTCCGACATCCAATCTGGTGCAAACCTGCGGCTCTGGCTGACTAACCTCTCCGTGTATGACCTTAGGCTTGTTTGACTAACCGATCTGGTGTTGACCTGTGGCTCTGTCTGACTGTACGCTCCGTGTATGACCCTTGGCTTGTCCGACATCCAATCTGGTGCAAACCTGCGGCTCTGGATGACTAACCCCTCCGTGTATGACCAGGTTTGTCTGACCATCCTATCTGGTGCTGTCCTGTGGCTCTGTCCGGCTTGTCTCAGTATTGCCTCCCTCCTGCGGACATCCATCTGGCACAGACCTGGGGCCCTGGGAGACTCTCTTCTGTACCGACTGCAGGCGTGAGTCCGGTATTAGGCCTCAGTGGTCCTGACTGAAGACGTGAGTCCGGTATTAGGCCTCAGTGGTCCTGACTGCAGACGTGAGTCCGGTATTAGGCCTCAGTGGTCCTGACTGCAGGCGTGAGTCCGGTATTAGGCCTCAGTGGTCCTGACTGCAGGCGTGAGTCCGGTATTAGGCCTCAGTGGTCCTGACTGCAGGTGTGAGTCCGGTATTAGGCCTCAGTGGTCCTGACTGCAGGAGTGAGTCCGGTATTAGGCCTCAGTGGTCCTGACTGCAGGCGTGAGTCCGGTATTAGACCTCAGTGGTCCTGACTGCAGGCGTGAGTCCGGTATTAGACCTCAGTGGTCCTGACTGCAGGCGTGAGTCCGGTATTAGGCCTCAGTGGTCCTGACTGCAGGAGTGAGTCCGGTATTAGGCCTCAGTGGTCCTGACTGCAGGCGTGAGTCCGGTATTAGACCTCAGTGGTCCTGACTGCAGGCGTGAGTCCGGTATTAGGCCTCAGCGGTCCTGACTGCAGGAGTGAGTCTGGTATTAGGCCTCAGTGGTCCTGACTGCAGGCGTGAGTCCGGTATTAGACCTCAGTAGTCCTGACTGCAGGCGTGAATCAGCTTTCCTCCCAGCTAGACTGACAGCAGGCGAGTGTCAATGTTTTCCGTTGTCACTGGTCAGAGTCTCCTGTTCTAGTTCCAATCTGTGTTCCAGTAGCAGACGACCCTCCGTGGCGTATCCGGTTCCTGTTTCAGTTCGAGTTCCAGTGGTAGAAGATCCGAGGGGTTCCTGTTCCTGCTCCAGCCTTGGCTCCTGTAGAGACTTTCAGTGGCTCCGGCCTAGTCTCAGCAGTTTGGTTCAGTCTAGGCGGCCTGCTATTCCTGGTAGTAGTAGTGTGTGCTTATCTGCCTACCGTCTGCCTGTTCCTATTGTCTCATTCTTTACCCCGTTCTGTGCTTTAATAAAGGTGATTTTATATTTACGTTCTGACTCCTGAGTCCTCTGGGTATCCGTGACACTGGGACAGCACTCGCAGGATACAATTGATTGTAGCAAAAAGTGAAGTTTATTGAATTTCTATTCCAACACACTGAAGCATGGACCTTCATGAGGGCAACTATACACTGCACTTCAGGAATATTTATACACACAGCACCCTACCTGGTCATCCGCCAAAATTCCCCATCTTTCATGACACAAACACGAGATCCTGATCATGACTTCATGGAGTCAAGGAGAACGGCCACTAATCCAGACCCTACCCCCAGAGGCGTAACTAGAAGCTACTGGGCCCTGGTGCAAGAATTGCCATGGGCCCCCCCGACCACATTGCCCCCCCCCCGCCCACATTGGCCACCTCATCCACATTGCCCCTTCCACAATGCCCCCTTCATCTCCACATTGCCCCCTTCATCTCATCTCCACAATGCCCCCTTCATCTCCACAATGCCCCCTTCATCTCATCTCCACAATGCCCCCTTCCACAATGCCCCTTCCATCTCCACAATGCCCCTTCCACAATGCCCCCTTCATCTCCACAATGCCCCCTTCATCTCATCTCCACAATGCCCCCTTCCACAATGCCCCTTCCATCTCCACAATGCCCCTTCCACAATGCTCCCTTCATCTCCACAATGCCCCCTTCCACAATGCCCCCTTCCATCTCCACAATGCCCCTTCCATAATGCCCCCTTCATCTCCACAATGCCCCTTCCACAATGCCCCCTTCATCTCCACAATGTCCCCTTCCTCTCCACATTGCCCCTTCCACAATACCCCCTTCATCTCCACTATGCCCCCTTCATCTCCACATTGCCCCTACCTCCAGTCCCTGGTGGTCTAGCGGTGTGGTTTGACAGATCTGTGCCTCCTTCGGCTCAGATCTCTAGAACTGAAGCTCCCGCGCACCGCTCTAGTAATGTAGAGGCTGGGAGATGATGTCATCTCCAAGCGCTCAGTATTAATAGAGCGGCGCGCCGAGTGGGAGTTCAGGTAAGTGACTGCTGCGGGCGAGGTGGTCGCAGGCGGTGGCCGGGCCCCTGGAGTGACGGGCCCTGTCGCAGGTGCGACTGCTGCGACCCCTATTGTTACGCCACTGCCTACCCCCTCAAACAAAATCTTAAGAATTCTGAAATAATAAAAATATAGAAAAAAAAGAAAAACAAGACAAGAAAAACCTAATATACAAATTGATTCTTGCTATGCAGTGCACCGGATGTCCTTTATGCACGTTCACCCTGTGACATACATGTACATCCTTGGTCATTAAGGAGTTAAGGACCAGAGAGTGTGCCTCACGTTGCTTTGCAATAAGCAGCACATCTGTCTAGTAGTTAAAGGGTTAAAGTTAATGTAGGTGTAATCGAGAGATGATCTAAAACAGGGAGAGGATTTTATTTATTGCTCAGTTGAAATGTTACTTTGTCCTGCTCCAGAGCTACATGTGGGAACAATTGGGAAGTTCGGCTTTAACTGCATCATTTAATGGGGCTGAACTGTGTCACTTTAATTTAGTTACAAAATGTCACTTTTTATTGTTACAACTGATGTGTGATGAATTACAAAACACCAGAGGGTCTGAATTCTCTAAACATAGTAACGTAGCTGATGAGGCTATAAAAAGACATGCGTTCATCAAGTCCAGCCCGTGCCAAGTTAACCCTGTTGATCCAGAGGAAGGAAAAATTAAACAAAATTGATGGCATTTACAATTAAGCCCCAAGAGGGTGAATATTCCTTCCTGACTCTAATTAGCAGTCAGATATTTCCCTGGATCAACATCCTATCAGTTTTGGAGCCAACTGTCATAATTCTTAGCATTGTTCTGTGCTAGATAGGTATCTATTACGTTTTTGAAAGCAGTTACAGTATGTGCAAGCAGAGCATCACAAGACAAAGAATTCAATAACTTTACTGTCCTTACTGTAAAAAAACCCATGGTTTTGTTTCAGTCTAAAGCACCTTTCCTCTAGACTTAATGGATACCCTCTTGTTCTTAGCTCAGCTCTTTGAGTAAATAATTAATTGGACAGATCTTTGTATTGACCTCGAATATAAGTGTAAATGGTAATCATATCACCCCTTAGACTTATCTTCTCTAATGTAAACAAACCCAGTTTGGCTAGTCTCTCTTTGTAACGCAGATCCTCCAATCCCTTTATCAGTTTTGTTGCACGTCTCTGCAGTAATGTTTCATAATGAAAACAGCTTTAATTAATCTTCATAGTATTTGGACTTTGGAGAGTGTTATTTTAATTCTGTCAGAGTTGTAGTTCAAGAGTAATTGAACGATAAAGTATCCCCCTCCCGCCCCTTTTACTGATGTAACACTGCTCAGCCAGATCAGAAGGGAGGTGCCCAGGTAGACTGCAGAGATGGACAATCTTCAATTAAAAACCTGAAAAACTTGTCAAGGGGGGCAGGGCTTTCATTGTTCTCATAGGAAGAAGATTGTCCCCTGCTGTTATCTGTCTGGTCTATGGACTGCATTCCACATCTGAGAAGAGATGGCTTACACTAGGTAAAAGGGGCGGGAGGGGAAACTTTGCTTGTGAATGTCTCTCAAACCATAAAGGTTTGAGAGATAAGACTTATATCGTTCTTCATGTTTTTTTAATGCCTACAAAATAAAATAAAGATAAAACGAAGTATTACTATCCCTTTAAGAACTGGCACCCCAAACTGTACTCCATATTCTAGATGAGGCCTAACCAAGGACTTGACTTTACATATTTTGAAACTAAAGGGCATAATATATACAGTCAGATCACCTATACTTTGTATTTATTTATTTATATATTTTATTTCATCTTCATCTAATTTTACACTTTTTATGACAATGAGCCACCTGAATTTGTTTGAATAGACTTTTAATCCCTCCACTATTAGACTTATCTCCAGTGCATTGCAAAGCAAGGGTCAGGAGATTTCATTGCATTGTGTAAGACACAGCAGGACGTGTGGAAAAAAAGGGAAGATCCCAGCCCCCTGATCTGCCAAAAATAGGGTGACTGACCACATTTTCATTCTACCGTTCAGGGACACTGTGGAGAAGAGCGCAGCAGAGTATCTGTCCTCAGCTCTAGCGCAGCCATGCGGGATGGTCACTATACATCACTGGGCATCAGTGTGCAACCTGTTCTTTCTCCGGCACACCACACTAGAGGGAGAACTGCTTTCACAGAAACACCCAAACCCTTAGACTAGCATTACACTACAACAAAATTGCACTGCAGCTCCTGTTTGATGTCTGGATCAAGGCTCAGTTCTCCGTAGTGTTTAGAATTCTTTCTGGAAGCCATTTTGTTGTAGCCCAGCAGTGGCATCACTTCCTGTCACAGTAGGCAATGGACAGTCCTCTTTCTAGTCTTTAGAACTCTGTGCTCTGGAGTCTTCATTGCAGGACTTTGTATTGTCCTTGAAGGGGGCTGCCTAGGACATGGGACACAGATTTAAAATCAGAGACTGTCCTGGGCAATCAGGGACATGTGATCATCCTAAAAGCAGCACAGACAATTTCATATACCTTAAGTTCTATCTAGGAGTAGAAATCTGGTAATATTTTATATATATCTATAACAACTACAGCATATAATCATATTAGGGCAGCTTGTATTTTGCCATTTGTGCTCTTTAAAGGGATAGTAATACTTAAAAATTACTACACCTACCTTGTAGCCAGTAAAAAACGGAGTTAAATGAGACCAGCGGCATCTCTCAAACCTTTATGGTTTGAGAGATATCCGCTTTCAAAGTTCCCTCTCCCCTGACGTCAGCATTCAAGCTGACAGCAGGGGAATACGGTCCCGGGACCGTCGGAGGCTCTGCAGCAGTGCTGAGGTCACATTAATAAAAAAGAAATCCTTCACTTAAAAGGTCTTCTACGTGTGCTTTCAAACCAAGCAGGACAATACCCTAAGACCTACTAGATCCTATTCACCTTCTCAGCCACGCACGGCTCCTACTTTCACCTAACTTATTTCACATGCTATTCCCTAAAAGTTCCTAGCCAATATTAATATTAATAAACCACTTTCACATTACATTGCCAGTTTCTCTGAACCATGTTTCACCTCTCATACACTCTCCATCACGCATATACCTGCACCTTTAAAGTGATAGTAATACTTGCAAATTACTAATCCCCATATTGTAGCTTTGTTAAAAAGAAACTTATTGCCCCCGGTGTCATCTCTCAAACCCTTATGGTTTGAGAGATGATAACGCTCAAAGTCCCCTCCCTCCCTCTTCCCTGACTGAACGCTGACTGCAGGGGAAGCTGTTGTACGACAGTCTTATGTGCATCAGGTGGCTCTGCAGCAGAGCTGAGATCTCGTTTATAAAAAACTAGCAACATGGAACGGCGTTGCCCGTCATGTTATGACCATTGGGCGCACGTGTTTGAAATGCAGACACACTGATAAACACAGACATATGCAGCATACAGGCAGACACATACCATACATCCCAAGTGTCCCTCTTTAGGAGGGATAGTCCCTCTTTGAGGGCCAAATCCCTCTGTCCCTCTTTCCCACCCTGTTGTCCCTCTTTTTAGGAGGTCAGACTGTGTGCAGGGCCGGCTCCACCTATAGGCGAGGTAGGCGCCGGCCTAGGGCGCACACGTACTGGGGGCACGGGCATGCAGCGGAGAAGAGCTGCGCCCACACATCACGCCAGGAACCACAACACAGTCAGGCCTGTGTTGCTACAGCGCTCCCTCATCTGGTCGGATCTTTAGTAATGCAGAGCGCGCTGGGAGTCATGATCTCCAGCCGCGCTCTGCATTACTGAAGAGAAGACTGTGCGGGAGATACAGGTATGTGATGGGGGGCAAGTTGGAGCTGAGGGGGCATAGTGGAGCTGAGGGGGCAAGTTGGAGCAGATGTGGGGCAAAGTGGAGATGATGGGGGCAAGTTGGAGCTGTTAGGGGAAAGCTGGAGCTGAGGGGGCATAGTGGAGCTGGTGGTGGCAAGTTGGAGATGATGGGGGCAAGTTGGAGCTGATGAGGGTCAAAGTGGAGCTGATGAGGGTCAAAGTGGAGCTGAGGGGGGGCAAGTTGGAGCTGAGGGGGGGCAAGTGGAGCTAAGGGGGGGCAAGTGGAGCTGAGGGGGGGCAAAGTGGAGCTGGTAGGGCAAGTTGGAGCGGATGGGGGGGCAAGTTGGAGTGGATGGGGGCAAGTTGGAGCTGCTGGGGGCATAGTGGAGCTGATAGTGGAAAGTTGGAGCTGAGAGGGCATAGTGGAGCTGGTGGGGGCAAGTTGGAGCGGATGGGGGCAAGTTGGAGCAGATGGGGGGCAAAGTGGAGCTGATGGGGGTAAGTTGGAGAGGATGGGGGGCAAAGTGGAGCTGATGGGGGTAAGTTGGAGCTGAGGGGGTAAAGTGAAGCTGAGGGGGCAAAATGGAGCTGGTGGGGGAAGTTGGAGTTGATAGGGGCAAAGTGGAGCTGGTGGGCCAAAGTGAAGCTGATAAGGGGCAA